>CM076582.1:212891249-212987190 GCA_034641835.2 Pinus albicaulis
TCATATACAGTCCTTCCCAAATGACTCGATCTTCTTGATGAGGTGCAAGGCTCACATATTGGGCATCCATAAGATCCCTTAGTCTGATGGCATTTCATTTTTATATGCAAGATCAAGTAATAATTTAGGATTTTAATATGAAATAAATGAAATCAATAAATACAATATGAGGTTATTAACACAAACTATAACTCACCACAACACATTGATAGCCCTGGAGCATCATAAATTGTGAAAAGAAGCATTGCATGAAATTGAAATATCCTTGAAGAAATAGGACAAGACACATCCTTCATATTCATTCCTTGACAAAGCATTAATAACTCATTTATTAAAGGCTCCAAGTATTTGTCCATATGTTTCAGTTGATTTGGACCTGTAAAGACATCATCTTCGATTTTTCATTTGCACCATGAAATTTGTTAATATTACCATGTAGACTCAATATTAGGAATTTCCATAAAGTATAACCTGGTATGATAAGTGTCAATAGATCATGTTCCTTTCTGGTTTATAACCACGGGGGTAGGTTGTTGTTGATAGAAATTACTGGATATGTAGACCATTGTGTTGATTGATTTCCATAAGGATTCACACCATCTAATGCTAATGATATTCTTGCATTTCGTGGCTCATCATTCAAAATTGGACACTTCTCCTCGATCTTACGCCACGCCACTCCATCAACCAGCATCCTCATAACACCATCTGTGCTCCTTCCCCTCACATGATGATCCATGAGCTGTGACATTTCCTTACATCCAAATAACCTCTCAAATTGTGGGGCTAAAGGTATGTGATGTAGTACCTTTCTTCCTAACTTTTTTGATGATGTAGTTATATGGTACCTTTTATCACCACATTTTGGACATTCATATAAGGATTCCTTACCATCTCCATAATATAGGATGCAATCATTGGGACACGCATCATACACCTTGGAAGCATCCATACCTAAATCTTTTGTCAATGATATGATCTCACTTTTTGATTTACGAAATTTGTTATTAATTGGAAGGAGTAGACCTAATAACAACCTGTGATAGTACCATCAACAATTATAAGATATAGTTTAGAGTGGAATTATATTTTTGGAAAAATATATTAAAACAAAACTAGAAATTTCCATTTTGTATAAAAACACTTACTGTAGAAGATCAGTGAAACTATTGTCTCTCCATCCATGGAAAACTTTTAAGTTAAGAAGGGGTAACACAGCTTGCAATATGGAGCATTATGCACCAAGTTATAGTGGTGTCCTTGCCATATGTTTAATATCATTATCATGAGGTTGTTCATCAACGTGTATATTAATTGAATCTAGAATTTCTCTTGCATTGGATTCAATAATCATTTGTTCTTCTACATGTGCATGGTCGTCATTAAAACCATCCATGTAATCGTTATGTATACTGTCATTATTGGGGCTATGATTAATAGTATCTTCACCAATGATGTTGAGTAAACCATTACCACTTCCAATTATTAAATAATTATTTTGAATTCTTTCATTTTGAGATTCAACAAGACGATGAGCTTAGTGAAGAGAGTCACCTTCATTAATTGGGCCCGCAGGCTATTTTTGGCACAAGTCTATTTTTAGAAATGATGATCATATTTCAGAAGTTGTAGGATGGTATTTTTGGATGGTTGATCAAGCTGGAAAAATAGATGAAATTCTATTTTTAGAATATTGGACGAAGTCTATTTATAGATCGTCGATCTAAAAATAGATGCATGTCGATTATTATTAGCTCTTAATAATAATGAGACTCTAAACATCAACTTATTCTCTTGGAGCACTTTGTTTCAGTGAAAAAATGTGGCAGATCAGTGGACTGAGGGAATTACGCAATTCCCAAGGGTTTACTGGAGTTCATGCATGGAGGACTCAGTTAGAACTGAAGTGGAAAATTTATGACAGATTTGGAAGAGTATTTTATGGAGTTGTATTTAGTTTAACTGAGTTAGACTCAGTTGAGCTGGTTGTTTCTAGTCTAACTGAATGACACACTAGTGAGAGTGGAGTGAATTAATTAGTTAATTAATTCACAAATAATAACTCATTAATCAACTGAACAATACAAAATTTAACTACAGTGCATGGCAGTTCCAATGGATACCCAGTGGAGAGATAGGTGAAAGGGAAAGATGGACTATCTGTTGTGACTATAGTGATGCATTGATTGCATCACACACACATTGGAGTTTCCAATGAGGATTGCGTAGTCAAGGAAAGAGTAATTCGAATTCATTCAGAGCTATTCTTCAGTAGGGATTGCGCAGTGGAGGCAGACTAGCAAGGGGCAAAGATCGGTGCATGGATTTGCATATTTTTGCTGATTAGTGTATGGAAATTGTACTGTACTGAGATCTTGATGTACTAAGATTTGTATTAGGATTGTCATATGACTCCATGAAACATAATATATGATAGTTGGGGTTTTCAGCTTCAGGCTTTCCCATTAAACAAATGTGTTATGTGCGATTGTTTTTTATTTATGCTTCGCATGTGTGTACGATTAATTTTCTGCAGTAGATTAACAATGGAATGATTCTATATCTTACAAGAAGTTAAATATTGGGAGATCAGGGGAATCTAGGACATATGTATGCTTAATGTATATATTTTCTACATTGTGAACATTTCCATATTCATTTCTTCGTCATTCTCTAAAAAACCTTGCATGGGACCATTTAATGATAAATGGTCCCTCTCAAGATGTTGTTTTTGGCGTCTTCTACCATATCATCGATTGCATGAGCAGTAGACATCCATTTTCCACCATTCATATGTGCCATATTCAGGGTTGTTCATGTTTTACACTGAAACCTAAACAAATTCAACAAAGAAGCTTACTCATATTAATCTCATAATATATAAATATGGGGTCTCAAAGGCTCTCAATTAAATAAAATAGTGTAACAAATAAATAAAACTAAAATTTCTTACAGAAAAATAGACTGCATAGAATATCAAACTATTTCCTCTCTCCTAAGATACATTTAAGAGTTAAAATAAATCCATCAAGATTTATGAGATAATCCATCAATCTAAAAGCAATGATTTAAATTTATCAATACACATTAATTCAATTCAAATATGATACACCCATGATTTCTACTCAGCATATTTAAAACCAATAGGATAAATCCATTATTGTTTCTTCTCCTCTGATGATTAAACAACAATGCCTCTTGAACCTATCTCAGTTGCTCTTAATGATTTCGTGAAATCATGGTGGTATTTTTTGTATAGAAATAGGCTAAAATACCACCTGTAGTAGCGCCCTCTTCAAGCAAGGATGAACATAAGATAAATGTTAGAAAGGCATTCAAAGAGAGTGCCCAAATCTGATCTATAACAAAAATCAAAGTTGCACCCTAGATCATCATCTACACCACTGAAATAGCCCATGAAAAGAGTTGCAAAGGCATCCAATAAAGTGCACCACCTGTGACTAACGTTTTGTACATAAAAGCATGATGATGTTAAGGTAGGTACCCAAATGTTCAGAATCCTTCCAATGAACAAAACAATGAGTTTAGAGTTCACGAGTGCGTGCAGCTTTACAGCTTAATGCCCACCTCAAATAGTAGTCACAGGCACAAATAATTGAGCAGGACAACCTGGTCCGAGTGCAAGGCCCAATGGAAACTTGCAGCTCCCACTATTGCTGCTACTATCTTGCAGTACATGTTTACTATTGTGGCAGAATTGATGGCAGGCAACTTGGGGCAATTCGAGTTGGATGCATTGGCTACTAGTCTTGATGACCAAGGAAGGGGTGTTGACCATTGTAAAATAGCTGATGATGTCATCTGGGGGCTAACTAGGGCTGAGGGGGCCTAGCTGTTGATATTGGGGAAGTGTGGGAGCAAAGCAGACCCACATTTTTTCCATCCAAGGTTGCCCCACTTTCTTACCGTCAAAGGTTGAAGGATAGAAATTCTGGAGAGAACCCTGACTATTTTTCTGAATCTAGGGAGCTAAAGTGAGTTTAGTACCCCAAGGAACTGTCAAAGCAAAACTAGCTCACGTAGGTAAAGCATTTATGTCATGAAGTTTTAACAACGCTTGTAACATGACCTCTTCTTTGTTAATCAAGGTTGTCATTGATGTCAATGTGGCATTGACCGAGATGTCAATATTCTTGAGATGTCTGGTTCAAGATGATGATGTAATGCCATCAATGAAGATGTCAAATCACGAATAAGTCAAACCACTAATGAAATAAGCCCTAAGAAGTCCTTGACCTAATGTTGCATGCACTTGACGATCTATATCTTAACCCTTGATGTTATGTGATGATGTCATACACTTTGATACTTGATGATGACATATGATGATCATGGTTGGAGATCATTTGAGGGTTGGAAAACTATTTTTGGAGTTCTCCTAATAATGTTGCACATAACATTTCACTACACCATTATGTGATGACATGGGTGATGCACTCATTGCTGGACATTATCATGATGACATGGATGTCCTACATGTTCATATTATGATAAAGAAGCCAAATAATGGAGAAGACAAACAATGGAGAAGCCAAAAAAAGAAGCCATACTGTACTAATCATTTTCTACACTAAATAATTCAAGGGAAGACACAAAGAAAAAAAATTTCACCACCTTAGAGGCAACCTTTCAAAATAGATCCTATACCATATTGTAGAGTATATTTTACCCTTTCTAACGAGCCCTTACTTGCCCCAAAACTCCAAAGAGTTTGGGAGATTGATTTTTTAAGTTAAGGAAATTAATTGTGACATTGAGTCGACCTAAGCCAACTTACGTAGGCTTGACATGTCATCCAAGAGACGTGTCTCTTCATCAAATGTCAAACCAGTATAAATAGAAATCCATACTCTTCATGTTATTCATTTTATTTTGGTCAAGTTTTCAAAGAAGAATCACAGAAGGTGAACTGAGGCTGAGGAGAAGTGTATTAGATGGGTTAAATATATTTTAATGGTTAAAAACATCATAACAGAGGATGTAGTGTTGAACAATCCTAAGTAGACCTCAGATAGTTGACTGTGGAGATAGACCTTGCTAATTGCAAAACTTAAGAGCAACCATCACTTGATCTTGGACCAAGTCCTGGACTAGTGGAAGAGTCCTGTGCATGCATAAACGTAGAGAAGAGTTAAAAGGAGGCCAAGGAAGGAAGGTTGTTTATGCATTTTCAGTGTTTAGGCATTTTCAGTGTTAAGGAACATAAATTATCATTAGAATTTGAGACACAGTGAAAAGAGATGAATTATGTGCCAATCTTGATAAGGCCTATACTTGTGAACTTTAATCATCAGATCTTCTTGTAGAAAGATCTATGTCAATCCCCTTATAGAAGTGCATCCAATAATTGGAGGAACATATTCTGTACTTTAGGTTTAGGGATTATTTTGGGGCAAGTTTCCATAAAATGGCCTAATCCATTGCAGATCTTGCACTTGAAAGGGATGTTTTAATAGTCCATCTTTTGAGTCCATGGGAAGCCCTCGAGATAGAAATGATTCTATCCAACAAATTGTTATTTGAGCTTAGTCCAACACAATCTAGCACACATGAATAAACCTCCCCTGTTTCTACTATATGAGCCTAGATATGTGCACAAAGGGTTGTTGATTTCTCCCACAATGTCTTCCTTCCAGAAGTGAAGGGGGAATTTACAAGCCTGATCCTAATGGTATCGGTGGTAATAGTAAAGGTGGATCTAATCACAAGGTTGTCTAAAGCTACAATGAATTTGTATGCACTTTTTAAACTTAAAAGTTAGTGCCCATTTAACAAGATTAGTGTCAGATCAAGATTACAACTCTATCTTTGTTAGCTATGCATGTTGGATTAGAAAAGGGGATTTGAGTCTAGGAAATTATCACATCCCCATATAGTCTAGAACATTGATACAATCTGTGGATTTTGCAATGAAATATCCCTCTTGGGGAGAAGCCTCCAATCACTAGGTCAACTATGAATGAAATCGCTTCCTTACTGAAGGAACCCTCGATAATGCTTTGTCCAACAAATGGATTTGACAAACACTTGGCATTGGCAAAGGGGAGATGAGGTCTAGCACCTTGATCCCTCCTTCCATGTGACAACCTTGACCCTCAATGGATTCACCCAAGAGCCTTGCAATAACCTAGAATTTGAATTAGAATGGATTCACCCTATCTATGCTATAACCTATAATGGTAGCCTTGTAATAACCTTACAAAATGGAGCAGCTTGTGCTCTTGTAGAGTGTTGAGGGTAAAAATTGAATTGAACTGACTATTTAGGTCTGTAAGACAGTGCCCACTATTTTTTGTGGACCTCTTGAAGGCTTGTTGAGGTTAGCTACTATAATTCATTCTCTAAGATCATCTATATTTATTAAAAATAAGAAAATAGTTTTCTCAATAGGTTCTATTCTCAAGCATGACACTTTGAAGCAGCATGTGAAAGTTCAAACTGGATCTCAAAACGAGGTTCAAGTAAGTGCCCCTGTTGCTTCCTGCAATCTATTACCATTACAGAAATGAACAATCCATTGAATATGCTTTCACTGGCTACAGGTTTCAGCTATGAAACCAATTAGTATAATGTTGTTATCCTTATGGATATTTATTATTTTCCCTAACCACAACATCAAGAGATGTGCAAAGTAATTAAAATGTATTTATGATTACTGGAATATCGATGGATAATATAATTATATATCTATCTGATCAAATCTAGACCAAGCTCACCTTTTTGGTGTTATTACAGTCATAATTGGGCACAATCAGGAGCACAATGGAGCCAATTCACTGATATCTCAAATTCTGCAAACTAAGTGCATCAGACTCTAACTCACAAAATCAAAACCAAAATATGCTACAACAACATAAATGGAAAAACATCACTCAGAATTAGAGGGCACAAGAGCTAGATTTCACAATCATAAGGAAAAATGTCTAAGCATTCTAAGTCTAAAACCCTACTCACCCTCTTGGGAAGCCACTTACTAATATTTGAGATTGAAATAATTAGCCTGTGAGGAGGTAACTAATTGTGACATGGTTGTCCTTAATTTCTATTTCTTAGCATTTTACTTCCTAATATTAGGAGGTTACTAATTTTGACATGGTTGACCTTAATTTCTATTTCTAAGTGTTTCCTTCCTAAAATTATCCTAGCCCGTCATCCTATTTTTTATCGCACTTATTCATACTACGATAAAATAATTTTAGGGCCTTATTTATGCATGATAAAAGTGCATTAAAATGGAAAATTATCCACATTAATATAAAAGTATATTTTCTCTTGCAGGTGGCATTGAGAGCTAGCATTGAGAAAATTATGGTAGTTGGATTTGAGATTGCAGCGTTGTGACTGTATCTATCATATTTTGCAAAGGAGGATCAGGGTATCTTGGAGAATTCTTCTATGTTCAGACGTGTCAAGGAGTTTTTTCATCTTGTATTCGCTTCGTAATTATAAACAAAATCAAGTTTTTTGGCAACATCTCTTCTGTCTTTTCCAAGAATTTATATCTTTTGTCTTTTACTTGCTTTCAATTTTATCTTGATAGAATTTTAGTAGCAGTAATAGGATAATTTTGTCCTCCCTATTCACTTTTCTTCAATACATCTTCTTGACTCCAAATTTCTGAAACATTCTCTGAAGCCCAACAACATTCTCTGAAGCCATGAGCACGAACATAATAGCAGCCTGAACAGCAGAATAACAGCTTGAAACCTATCAATGATCACTGCCCAGTTACGTGATCTGCCTATATCGACTTTCTTCCAGGTACTTTGCTTACTACTATAGCTTTTATAATAAAAATCTCCCACTTTTAGTATTAAAAATAAATAAATAAAACCAGACAAGAAAAATATTCACGAAGTCAACACTCACAAACTTGGCAGAAATGTAAAATCTACAAAAACAAACTAGATAGAGCCATCAAGGACAGATGCCCATGGCCAAAATGACATTAAAAAATGATCATATTGAAAGGACTATATTAATTAAACCAATATAAAACACCATTGATGAAGGAAGTAACCAAAAAAATAAAAACTGAAGAGTGGGGCTATCATCCAATCCCCCAAGTCTTATAAAATTCTGAAATGGAGGAACACATCAATGCAATTAATAACCAGATTTCACTCAGCCATGGCCAATGGTATAAAATCAAGGAGAATGAGATCGAAAGGACAAGGGAGCTCGTCATTCGTATATTTGAAAGTAATTCAGCTCTGGGATTTGAACATCTTCGAATTAAAATGAAATGGAATGGAAATATGGGGTAATGAAAGGCCATTTTGGAGAGGTTCGTTGCATTGAAAGGAGAACGATTGTTCGGCCCAAACCCAAACTGGTAAGAATTTTGCTATATCTTTGGTTAATACTTGAAAATTATGTCTTCTGGAGTTGATTTTAGAGTGTAAGCCACATATCCTCTGCGAATAGTCTTGGGTAAGAAGGATAAATTATTTATGAATTTCTGGTCCGGTTCTACTTAGTTAAACTGTGTTTGGTATGTGCTTTACACTAGTCAACTGTGAAAGGGAATCTACATGTATCTGCATTCTTGTATTTCAATGACAGATACAAGGTACTAGAGTTGTAATAAGTCAATAAACATAAATTATGGCCCAAAATTTTTGAGATAAAATGAACAAAAAAGTGTGGGTTAGGTAGACCGTGCACGAGTGGTAATTTATCATAACAGAAATTTAGGATTTAGGGATATGCCAAATTAGGGTTTTAGAAATCTATAGACAAACAAATCAAGAAGCCAAATGTAAGAGAATTTTAAATGGATTCAAGGATCCTATAAAGTGGATGATATTGTACATCTGGTGCACATATGGCATGGCTTTAGAAAAAAGTGGTAACTCTGCAATAATTGCCACTACAAACTTTCACAAGGGTATATGAAGGAAATATTGGTTATGAATCAAATTTCAAAACTATCATGCACAAGACATTTGAATTTCAAAGTTCAATGTGTGAAATGATCCTAAAAGTGATCCAAGAATCCTAGAAGTGCATGAGGTTGCAGAGCAGTTGTATAGTATATGCATGACATGGATTTAAAAACATGTGAGAACTCCACAAAAATTATCACTACATGCTTTAGGAAAGTATGAAAACTCATTAAACGAGGTGATACTGAACATGAATCAAATCTCAAATATAAAAAATCTAAGAAAATAAAATTTCAAATTAAACAAAAAAGGATCCTGAAATGGATTTGAGGATCCCACGAATAGATGAAGTTTTAGATTTTGACTCTACAAAAGTTGCCAATGCACGCCTTAACAGAGTATGAAAGCTCATGAAACAATGGTGATACTAGTTAGCAAATATAAGTTATTATCATATTAGAATTTCAAAATTAAACACATGAAGCTTGAGTCTCAGTTCATAATTCAAATTCCAATATTTAGTTATACAACACGAGTGTGTAGATTAAAAAAAAAATATTATTTCTTAGATTTTCTCTTGTGTATGTTTTGGTAATTGATGGGATTTATTAGGCAAGGTATGCTACACCAAGAAATACGTGGAGTTGGCTACATGCCTCCAATTCTATATGTACCTTGCAAGTATAGCTCCCAAACAAAGTATCCTATAATAGAAATAACTTACTATGGAAAAGAATTGGAATGTATTCCCTAGATGTATAAATCTTTACCTACTCTGATTTCCAACAAAATGTTGGAAAACACTTTGATTGTCTTAATTGAGGTGATAAAGTATGTTTCCCCATGCCAATTGGGTTTATTTTGGGTAGCTGGGAGGAAAAAATGTTATCCTCCCTACCCAGATTCAATTCCTACAAGTGACATGATGAACTCATATTAAGTATATTGTTGCAATGGCTTTGATCCTTGATGTTGAATGGCCTTGAGCCCTAAAGAATATCTTATCCTTGCCTATGGACTAAAGGGTAAGGTGTTTGTTAAATGGAAAAAGACCAATTCCCCAAAACGGATACATAATAAGTTTGTATTTCAGCAACAAACCGAGCTCAACATCATGAAAACAATCTTGTGTGAACTTCAATAGAAATATGGCTCTGACATAAAAAAAAATGGCCTTTTTGAACAATTAAGAGAAAAACTGTAAACAGTGTTTGGTCAGCATGAATATAGGTGAAGAAGAAGACAAATGATTTTTGTTATCAGCGAAAAATCCTTATCAACTAAACATACACAGTTGATATATGAATAGTAGTGGTATTATTTCTAAATCTAGAGTTGATTTCAGAGTGTAAGCCACATATCCTCTGCAAATAGTCTTGGGTAAGAAGGATAAATTATTTATGAATTTATGGCCTGGTTCTATTGAGTTAAACTGTGTTTGGTTTCCTGGTCATTGGAGAGCTAGTGAAAACTGAAACCCTTGTCTGATTGCTTTGGTCATATTCGCATTTTTTGAATTTTCCTAATATTTTGGGTTTCAGTTATGCCCTAGACCTTCTTCTCTGGGTAATGTGGACCTATTCTTATGTTAAGTTGGAATCTATTTCGGACTTCTTGCAATTTAGTTTTGATACAACGTGGTCCCTTGGCTACTTGATTTGTTGGTTTAATTTGAGGACTAGGGGTCCTCCTTGAATGGTAGAGCTTGGGAGTTGGGAATTATTTGGGTCTCTTATTCTATACACCTGCTCAACCCTTCACGAGCACTTGACCAATATTGGAGTTACAGAACTCTTTGGAGGAAAGTTTACATGGATGACAGAGAAGCACAAGAATTTAAAAGGGTGTTAAGGAGGCATAAAGAATCAATACAATGTAATAGATATCTCTATTTTCATTGACTACAGAGGTGCATGAAAACAAGCAACGATGTATATTTTAATATGTTATAATCATGAGAACATTGGTGTAACAGAAGCAAAAAATATTGAGGTTCTGGAAGTTGAATGCACCATGCTCAGAAACATGGTCATCAACCTAAACAGGGATTCACAGTCTGCAACATCAAATCACAGAATGTGAACAAGCTCTGTGGAGGTATAATTAAGGGAAAAAGCCACAATACATCAGATGTTAGGTGACATGGATCTAAAGAAGCAGAATTCCCTTCTTGCAAATCTTGGGCAAGAAGAAGCAAACAGCCTACATTTCTTCCAATAAATTTTATGTTTAGTGAAGCAGTGAGAGTATTAGGAGTCTTTTTTTAATTTTAAGCTATATACTTGTTTGTTCGTGAGAACCACTAGAATTTAATAATGTGAAAACCACTAAAAGTGTTTCCTTCTTAAAATTATCCTAGCCCGTCATCCTATTTTTTATCATCACTTATTCATACTACGATAAAACAATTTTAGGGCCTTGTTTAGGCATGATAAAAGTGCATTAAAAAGGAAAATTATCCACATTAATATACAATTATATTTTCTCTTGCAGGTGGCACTGAGAGCTAGTACTGAGAAAATTATGGTAGTTGGATTTGAGATTGCAGTGTTATGATTGTATCTATCATATTTTGCAAAGGAGGATTAGGGTATCTTGGAGAATTATTCTATGTTCAAACGTGTCAAGGAGTGTATTCATCCTATAGTCCCTTCGTAATAAACAAAATCAATTTCTTTGGCAACATATCTTCTGTCTTTTCCAAGAATTTATATCTTCTGTCTTTTACTTGCTTTCAGTTTTATCTTGATAGAATTTTAGGAGTAGGAATAGGATAATTTTGTCCTACCTATTCACTTTTCTTCAATACATCTTCTTGACTCCATAAGGCACTGATTGCTATGTTTAGTCTTTGAGTATTTACATAAACACAAAAGCACTTATTTATCTAAACATTTGTACATCTTATGGATCTTACACAAACCAGGAACTCTTAGCTAGATTTATTCAATTTTTTGTTAAATTGCAAGCTTGACTTGCTGTAATTTCCTTTTTTTATGAAAAAATAGAGAGGAAACTTTTTCACAATTTCTATGCACTGGAAAAATATAAATACATTTGAAAGCATAAAATATTAAAAAATACTTTAAAACAACATTTATTTTAGCAAAGACAACATTAAAACATTCATTAGCAAAAAGTCCACTGTTCAAATTTATAGGGAGTTCAAATAGTATGACCCAACGAAATACTCAATGTATATATTTATGGGATAGACACATACCAGTATACATTGAGGAACCTTGTCAGCCATTGGTATCAACACATACCGGTTTACTTTGAAGAACCTCTTCCCTATTTAATGAATTTACTTTATCTATTTATGAGCACATGGTTTCATCTAATGGTGATCCCATATGGAATTTATATCTAAAAGAATGTAATTAAGTGAGGTGGGGTGAGATCTACTTGCATCTTATCATCTGAAATGTCTTTTCCTACATTAGGGAAGTATTGACTCTGTTTAGGCCATCTCCTTTGTTTTTGTATTTGAAGTAAGATACACTGGATGCCAAAGCTCAGAAGAAATGTAGAACTGGACAACTTAATTACTATTGTGTTTAATGCAGGAACAATACTTATGTTTAATGAAAAAAATTTTGTTAACCACTAGTAACAAGAGACATGGGAATGACAACTCTACTGTATAATCTCATTGGAACAGTGATGTTCGCAATATTCACTATTTTAAAATGAATTTCCAAGTCATGTTTGCAATATTCACTTCCCCTTTGACATTGATGTTGACACTGCAGTGTTGCAAGTAAAATGGTGACAGAATTGGATATATCAGATCAAGATGTGAAAAATAATGCAGCCATTATTGATACAGAAATACAAGCTCTTGTGCCAGAATGGAAACCCATAATACCTTTTGTGGATACTGCTGAGGAGGAGATGGATATTGATTATCCTAGGTCTGCAATTGAAGATGATGTTTTAGAGATTCTTAGTGATAATGGTAGGCCCTCTGGTGCATTTTTACTTGAATGCCTTCCTGTAGGTCGCAAGTATTGGTCTGATTCCCCAAGGTCTTTAGTTGTATATTCTTACATGAAAACTTCCCTAATGAATGCTTCTTCTAAAGCTGAAGGGCCAATGCATGGCAGATTTGATGAAGTGAACCATGTCCAGTCTGCCTCAAGCAGTGCTAAACATCATCATAATGAATTCGATTATCACAAGAACAAAGGGGATGGTTTAGATATAAGTTCAAACTTTCCCAACTCTGTTGGGAGAGACAGCTTGCAAGCAAATGTTGTGGTGATTGATAAAGAGAAAAACCACTCAATTTCTAAGGTCATAAAGAATACTGTGGTGGCTAAGGGGAAGATGTCAGTTGAAGATATGAATGCTGACTACAGTAATCAAGAGTGGTTTAAAAGAATTATCCAATAGAATCTACAAATGGAGGATTACAACATTGCTAATGCTTTGGACTAGAACGTACTTGTAGGCAAGCATGATGGTAAAACTGTTTCTTCAGAGTCTAGTGTGACTTTGCCAGATTATACCACCTTGTTGGCCAATGATTTGGAAGATGAGAATAGTGTAACCCAAAAAATAAAACTCTTATTACTTAAGCATCGAGAGGAAATAGAGGAGTTGAGACAAAAGCATGAACGGGTACTGCAGGAATTTATAAATCAACTGCCACAGAAGGGTTTTATCGAGAGGCACATTCCATGGGGGTGGAGGTGTGTAGAGATGAATTTTATAGCCCAGTTGGTGAAATTTTGGAGGTGTGTGCAAGAGTGCATTGGGCCCATTGGATATGAATGACAACAATGAGCACCAATTTTGTTTTGGGTTTTACACTATTGGATTTAAAGTTATTTTTATTCAACAATGTAAACCCAACATATTGAGCACCGTAGCCTGGTGCATATTAATTACCAGATATGGATAGCCATTTAATCCCTAGTCTAATACGCACATTTAGGTGGCCAAGATTTTCCAAGTTTTTGTATCTTTAGTTCCACCTTGAGTTTGTGAACTTGAGATATGCATACTCATCCTTGCAACCTCAAGGTCCATGTAAAACTTGGGTATAGATGTGTATGTGACAGTTTTAAGATGAATTTTGGGTGTTTTCTTATTTGATATCTGTTTTACCTCTCTAATTTGTGGCATCTCTAGGTCGAGTCTCCTTTTTGTATTCACTTAATCAATTTATACAGATACACTTCGCAATTTTTTATTGCATCAAGACTGCCACCGTTGCCTTAAATATTGTACCTTTCCTAGGATTTACAGGCTTCCACTACAGTTTTAGAACCATATAATAGTGTATTTTCAACTCATTATCTCTTGGAGCACACAGATGTGTCAATTTTTCAGGACAACGAAGCTATTTATGACATATGTAAGCGATGTCTAGACATCGAAAGACCTACATATAAAAACTTGAACATACTAATCTCGCAAGTTATATCGTCATTAACAAGTTCTCTGTGATTTCAGGGAGCCTTAAATGTAGACGTAAATGAGTTTCAAATGAACCTTGTTCCCTTTCCTAGAATTCATTTCATGCTTTCATCTTATGCACTGGTACTGTCTAAAGAGAAAGCCTATCATGAAGCATTGTTAGTGAAAGAAATAACAAATTCTGTGTTTGAGGCCAGTAACATGATGACCAAATGTGATCCCAGACACGGAAAATACATGGCCTATTGTCTAATGTGTAGAGGATATGTGGTGCCCAAAGATGTGCATGCAACAGTTTCAATGATCAAAACAAAACGAGTTGTGCCTCTCTATTTTTTCCATGGAATGTGCCTCTCTGGTAACTACTAAATAGCTCAGACATTGTAAGCTATGTGTTTAAAGTATAAGAGCCTTGACAATTTTAAATGTATGCCACTGACATATGATTTAGCATTTGAATTTTGTTTTCTAGTGGTCTTAGAGAAGACATTTTCCACATGAGATATTAATGTGTGTTCTTTGATATTATCATTGTGGTATAGGAACCTTCCAAAAATTAAGAATGTCTTTACACTTCAAAATATTGGATTGAACTCTTTGAAGCCTTGTACTCTACATGTTTAGGCTGAAAGGTGCAGTGGAGCAGAGCAGTAAATGCTACTAGGCACTTGAAATTTGCACTAAGTTGAAACTAAGGTTTGGTTCCCACCATGTGAACGAAAGATTTGATATCCCATTGCCAATAGTGGGCCTTGTCCCTCCATATAACTAACCTCCCATTCTAGCAGTCCCGATCTATGTTCTTGTATTTTTTTTGCAAATGCCATGATATGTTATAAAAAGAGAAAGCCATTTTAAGGATGCTTTCATCTTATGCACCAGTAGTGTCTAAAGAGAAATTCTATTATGAAGCATCATCAGTGAAAGAAATAAAAAATTCTGTGTTTTAGGCCAGTAACATGATGACTAAATGTGATCCCAGACACGGGAAAATACATGGCCTATTGTCTAATGTATAGAGGAGACGTTTTTCCCAAAGATGTTAATGCAGTAGTTTCAATGATCAAAGCAAAACGAGTTGTGCCTCTCTGTTTTTTCCATGGAATGTACCTCTCTGGTAACTACTAAATAGCTCAGACATTGTAATCTATGTGTTTAAATTATAAGAGCCTTGAAAATTTTAAATGTATGCCACTGACATATGATTTAGCATTTGAATTTTTTTTTCTAGTAGTCTTAGAGCAGACAATTTCCACGTGAGATATAAATGTGTGTTCTTTGATATTATCATTGTGATATAGGAACCTTCCAAAATCAAGAATGTCTTTGCACTTCAAAATATTGGAGTGAACTCTCTGAAGCCTTGTTCTATACATGTTTAGGTTGAAAGGTGAAGTGGAGCAGAGTAGTAAATTCTACTAGGAACTTGATATTTGCACTGAGTTGCAACTAAGGTTTGGTTCCCACCATGTGAACGGAAGAGTTGATATCCCATTGCCAATAGTGGGTCTTGTCCCTCCATATAACTAACCTCCCATTCTAGCAGTCCTGATCTGTGTTCCTGTATTTTGTTGTGCAAATGCCATGATATGTTATAAAAAGAGAAATCCATTTTAAGGATGCTTTCATCTTATGCACCAGTAGTGTCTAACGAGAAAGCCTATCATGAAGCATTGTCAGTGAAATAAATAACAAATTCTGTGTTTGAGGCCAGTAACATGATGACTAAATGTGATCCCAGACACGGAAAATACATGGCCTATTGTCTAATGTATAGAGGAGAGGTGGTGCCCAAAGATGTGAATGCAGTAGTTTCAATGATCAAAACAAAACGAGGTGTGCCTCTCTTTTTTTGCCATGGAATGTGCCTCTCTGGTAACTACTAAATAGCTCAGACATTGTAAGCTATGTGTTTAAAGTATAAGAGCCTTGAAAATTTTAAATGTATGCCACTGACATATGATTTAGCATTTGAATTTTTTTTTCTAGTGGTCTTAGAGTAGATAATTTCCACGTGAGATATAAATGTGTGTTCTTTGATATTATCATTGTGGTATACGAACCTTCCAAAAATCAAGAATGTCTTTTCACTTCAAAATATTGGAGTGAACTCTCTGAAGCCTTGTACTCTACATGTTTAGGCTAAAAAGTGGAGCAGAGTAGTAAATGCTACTAGGCACTTGACATTTTCACTGAGTTGCAACTAAGGTTTGGTTCCCACCATGTGAACAGAAGAGTTGATATCCCATTGCCAATAGTGGGCCTTGTCCTTCCATATAACTAACCTCCCATTCTAGAAGTCTCGATCTGTGTTTGAAGAGGTCATCGCTCTTCTAACGGTTTGAAGATTTCATCACAATGCCAACATGTTTAAACTCTCGTCGCAGTTCCGATGGAAATCATCATTGGAATTCCAACGGCCAAAATGGTAGATGGAAAAAAAACATCGGGGATTGATGAAAAATTTGGCACAGATCTATTGCAGGAATTGGCCAGTTATTGCTCACATTCTTTTCTCACTATTCTACTTATTAGTCATTGCACACCCTAGAGCTTAGAACCAGTAGTGCAGAGAGAATCTGACCAATTTTCTCCTTCGCTTCGACCATCCATCACCAAAGTATAGCAGCATAAACCAAAGTACTAGAAAGAAACCATGGGAAAAGTAAAAATCAAAGGGAAGAGTAGAAAAAAAGAGATATGGTCATAAATATAGGATTTTAAGTGAAAGGAAGCCCTATTTGGAGAAGTGGTTGACCCACAGGTTGAAGTTATAAGATATTTCATGAGAAAAGTGTAGAACACAAAGCTAGTGGACCATGACTTCATCGATCATGATTTCTTCTTGTACTTGAAACCATCCTTCTACAAGAAATAAGTAACCCTAGAGAATGGCAAGGTCACCTGGACCTAGAGGCTCGAGTTTGTGTTACTTCAATACTCCATCGTCGTCACTTTCTTTAAGGTACCCACCTTTAGAAAAACATGAGAATTCACTTGGTGCAAGACGTTCCTAATTAGCCAAGTGCACCAGAACTAGCTTTGGTTGGATAAGGATTACGTATCCATGCCAATGACATCCACTTTCTCATAGGGCTATCCATGCATGGACAAGATGCTATAGATACATTCTAGAGATGAGGGGAATATGAGTAGAAAAATAGGGAATTAAGTCCTAGATCAAGGCCATCAAAGTGGAGGGCTACATCAGTGCTGCACCATGCTACTTATACTCTAGGGTTTTCCTCTGTTTGAGGTCCTTTGTCCCTTAAGCCGATGATAGGTGTTTGGTAGGAGTTTTTGGTTCCTTTATCTAATTCAAGAGCTAGAGTAGTAATGAAACAAGACTTCCATTATAAGTTATAGTTCATGAACAAGACCTAGAAATGAAACTATTGTTTGATAAAAACACTAACATTTTAATAAAAAATACTTTTTCTCTTCCTAGAATCTAAATCTACATATACCTTCGAGATCTTAGATACATGTAGCTATTACATCTCAGTAAGAGGGTTCCTTCCATTAGAGCTTTATATTGAGGTTGGTTAGATGCTAAAACATCTCTACGTTGTGTTTAGGTTCTCATGTATCTCCTATAGAACCTGTTGTTAGAGCTTATATTAGGATTTTAATAGTATGAGGTTTTATTTATCCATGTTGTTAGTAAGGGTGTATATCCTTATGTGAATTGGGTCTCTGTTTAGGGTTGTTGGAAAATCTCTTTCATTGACACAATTCATTCTGCAGCTCTTCATGATGTGATGACTAAAATTTAGAACTTTTCCATATATGCCATATGGTCATGGTCTGGTACGATTCAATCATGTTCTCCATATGATGGAATGTAACCCTGATCTTGATGAAACGATATCTCATATATGGTACATATCACTTTATTGATATGATATCTTGATTTTGCATAATTTTTACATATATACTAGATAGTCATTCGTAGATGTTTTCCATCCTTGTAATAAGGTGAAGTTTTGGCCATTAATGACGACAAATTATCTTCTCTACGGGCTGCGATTTTCTCCTATTCATTATCGATTGATATCACTCCATTAAGGGCCGAGATATTTCCATGAAGAACATGTTTTCTTGATCAGAGAAAAAATTCTTACTTAGGGAGAATGCAAAATTTAATATCCTTTTCTTTGTACATATATTTCCAGAACAACCCTTAATTAAAACAGTTTTCTGAAGCAATACACATTGTAAATAAGCCAAAGAATATGTGGACTCCTTATCACAATAGGGCTTGAATGCTTGATTGGATAAATACACTATTTGATCTACAAATCCTGGTCCATTATTTCCATACGAATTTTTGAAGCATGCATCACCAGGTATGTGTTTGAAATTATAGTTTTTGATTGAAGAATAAAATTTTGTCTAAAAATTGTTGTGCCTAGATTAAGGAGGCACAGGAAGGGAATGTCACAATAAGCACAAAATCTTATGGTTGTCTGGTTTTGTCTCACCTCTACAATTCTTATAGTTGTAGTCACCACTTTATTCCAAACTCTTCCATGTCACAATCCCAAGCATGAATCTCTTTCAATCAAGGCATGAGTTTAGTACATGTATGTTTCATTATGGTATGAATATTCCTAAGAGAAGAATCAAATATGAAAGGGTAACTCAAAGGCTAAAAGTATATTATCTAGTCTGATTAAAAGGAAATAAAATTCTTGACAACAACTGTGAAGTGTGGGGAAGTGGACAACATGCCTTACAGGTTTGGAACTTATGCCATGCTTCTATAGTTAAGTAGATATGTGTGCATTGACACCTGAAGGGACAAGTCTGGACTCTAGAGCATTTCCCTATCAATCATCTTGAGGAGACTTTGTTGATTACTGATATCATAATGGAATACCTAGTTATGATGACAATGGAAGATATTAAAGTGAATCTTCGTTTGTCACTTCAATTTATTTAGAATATAGTCATAAGGCATTTTAGCATGTATGTCATGAAAGATTTAATTGGAAGTATACCAGCTTGAATCCTCAGTTACATTCTCAAGCAATCTCTTAGTATTAAAATAAATATTTCCTGACATTTCTAAGTCTTACAATGACTAAATTTGTACATCAATCTCCATGATACAATGTTTCCTATTAGTGGTCTATAACTTTGTTTCATTGTTCTTATGTGCACAAAGCATTAAAGTACCTTTGAACTTGACATCTTGGATGAGGGGTGAATTATATTTGGAAAAATAATTTTCAAAGAACAGTTACAAGATATTCGCATCCCATTGCTGGCCTTTTATCATGAAGTGCAAAGGAGGATGTAATGACAAAGACACATGGGAGGATTTCTAGTAAAAAATTGGGATGTGCATCTTGATTAATCCATGACAGAAAGGGAGAACCTCACCATCTGGTGGATGTATCTGTATCCTAGTCTCCGAAGTAATTCAAAGAAAAATTAGATCAATAATGAGGTATTTCATTAGGAGAATTTTGAAGTCTAAATTGGCCTCCTAAGGAAATAATAAAATAATAGCTAAACCAATAAAATAATATTTATGAATTTTCAATTCACTTTTTTCACCACAATTCATGTAACCATAGTTAAATTCAGTTCAAATGTTGTACCAAAATAAAATTAATAAAAAAATTGTATTGAAGTGACTATAAATAAGAATGATTTTTTCAAGAAAAAGCCGATGATTATCATTGAACAACTAATGCATTTTTCCTTTGTACTTAAATAATTTAAAATCAAATATAAATATAAATTTATAAATTCTTAATTATATTATATGTTATTAATTAAGATCTATATTATTTAAATTGTATAATAAGATGTATTTAATAATATATAAAAATAATATAATATAATATAATATAATAAATGTATAGGGATATGCATTGTTTATTTCGAGAAATATGAAATGACAATAATATATTTTTATTCAAAAAGTGTGAAATGACATTTATTATGAGTACTTTACTTTGACTTTAAAAGTACTTAGAGCACTAATATGGTTAACCATGAGTTTTTATCCACCATTGAGAATGTGACAAGTAAGTACCTTTAACTGAATCAATGCCACCTCAACCATTAGGGATGATGCCACCCCCTAAAATGTGATTGGTTCTCATAAAGTGAATTTTTATTGTACATTTTCCTTAGAAGGCCCATTTTAGACCTCAAAATTCCCCTAATGGCTACAACAGCTTCTGTCTAAGCAAGCACCTTCTAGCAGTTGAATTCTAAGAAGGTTTTTTCAGTCCGAAACAAGTGGATCTACAATACAATATAGCTCTCGAAATAGGTGGATCTGCTTATGAGTACTTTACTAGCTCCCGAAACATAGAAAAAAACCTTTATTACATTAAAAGTTTATATAATGTTTGTTACAAAAATGAATTTATGGATGTTGCATCATCAATTGCAATAGGTAGTGTCTTTAAATTCATAATTCTTGATGTACCTTTTATTGTCTAGTAATGAAATATGAGACACATTTTACCCAAGGGAAAAAAGGGGGAAAAGGTGACCATTATAAGAACCAGTCACTAGAGAGCCCTCAAATCTGGAACACTAGAAACAAGAAGGTCAAATTTTAAATATAAACAAAGAGAATGTAATCTAAGAAGCTATAATAGGGACTCACATCCATGATTTATCAAATTATCAATTTACAGAAAAACTTATAAATCTTTAAGTGAAACTAAGCATATCCAATTCTGGAATTTCAATGAGTCCTAACTATTCTCCTTTTTCCTCCATTGTACTTCAAACTTAAGTTTATGAATTAAAAAATATTGGCATGTCACTTACCAGATCACTGTAGCACCGTTTTTGCTATAAATGTTGCAAGTTGCCCAACTGAATCGTACCAATGTTGGAAATCCAAATACTGGATGTTTATTTTCTTCCAGCCAGGCTTTTGTTTCAGGATCTGTACAGAAAATTGGCTCAGAGTTCAATATATATAGGACTTGAGGGCACAAGAGGCAGAATAAATAATCACTAGTAGCAATTGAAATTGATGATAGGGAAAGAAAATGCAAAAGAGAATAAACCTCCTGGATATCCTAAGCCAAAGTATACCAGAAGGTCTTCATTGGCTACCGCAATACAATATAAGTAGATTCCATGATAAAAGCTGTAATTATATAGAAAAATTTCCTAGCCCCGAGAGCAAACAATTTGGTGCCAAATAACCAGCACATCCAGTTTGGGTAAGAACAGCTAGCTTTCCTCCAAATCGATCTGGAAGTTTCTCTAGGCGATGGCACCCATGTGCGAGTACCTCAACCTCATCTTCATCTTCTTGACAGTCGCACAGGAGCTTTCTTACACTTTGGGCTTTTATTTGTTTTAATGAAATCGAATAGGGGCACCCATGTGTGAGTACCTCAACCACATCTTCGTCTTCCTGACAGTCGAACAGGGGCTTCAACCTCGTCTTTGTCTTCTTGACAGTCGAATAAGGGATTCAACCTCATCTTCGTTTTCCTGACACTCAAACAGGGGCTTCGAATAGGGATTTAACCTTGTCTTCGTCTTCCTGACAGTCGAATAGGCCGGGCTTCGAACACTTTGGCCTTTTATTTGTTTTAATGAAATTGATTACTTTGGGTTTTTATTTGTTTTAATGAAATCAAAACATGCCATCAAACTTTTATAAAATCTTATGTGGCATGCCATCAAACTTTGAAACAATTTTTTTTTAATAATTAAAATATTAATATTTATTATTTTAATTATTAATTAAATATAAAATTACAATATATTTAAAATTTAATTTTATATAATTAATTCAAACAAATAAAATATAAATATTGATAATTAATATTTTAATAAATTCAATAAAATATAAATATTTTAATCTTATTGACCTACTTTTATAGTTATTTGCAGACATTCATTAAGATTAAATTATCTATATTATCATATCTCAAGAAAAATTAACCAATGCTAGCAGCATTTCCCTAACTCTCTAGTATGAAAGATCAAACAAATAGCATAACCCTGCACAACTAACAAGCTCTAACCAACAACATAACTCTGCTATTGAGATCATGATCTCCAAATCCCAAGGAAAATGAAAGCATATATACTCTCATAGGTTACTTTTAACATGCCCCTTCAAAGCAAGGTCTCACGGGGAACCAAGGCCTAGACCCTAGGTGTTAATGACCATTTTAATCACCCCAAGGTTACATTGGGAACTAGATGCATAATCAAAAGGGACTTAAGCAAATTAAAGGCCAAGTTATATATATATATAGATATTGGACTCACTTTTATCCCATCACCTAACATGCCCAACTCATCCCATGCCTAATGTTTCTCAGCTAGTATCAGACATAATCATAATCATCACCATTGGATTACAAATAACTACATCACATTTACCATATTTGTTGCAAGGGATTCTAGCTACGCTAGTGTTCACTGAATTTCTGTTGTGGGATACTAGGTTAAATTTTGAACCACACATAAGTAACAGTGCAGAAAACCAGGAACAGGCAAAGGGATGGAACCAAGAAAGGCTTCCTTTCTTTATAAAGGGTAGTAATTCCTCTCTTCTTTATAGAGGTTGATGAGAAGAATTTCACAATGGATATTTGGCTTACTCAAGCCAACCTAAGGAGACCATAGTTTGAACTAGGCAAATCAAGCTCTAAAATCACAGAGGTGATGTGCCTACTAACTATGTGGGAAAACTTCATTGTCTCATGAATCTATGCCATCCAACTCCAAGGAAAAGGATTCCACCTAGGATTCATGCCACCAAGAACCAAAGGCTGGAATAGACAAGCAATTCTCTTAGTGGTACTGAGTCTGGAGAGGCCATCCAAAGTCTCTTGTATATAGAGAATCGATTCTTGAACATATAAATCTAGGCCTCTCTAATCATACAGATGAGAGAAAGTCACAAGAGAACCTCTTGAGTCCCAAAACAAATAACAGAACCTCTCTCAAAAAAGTGATCGTTAAACTTGATCTCATGGAGATGGCATAGCTGCGATCCTGTCAACCCTAGGATGCAATGAATTGTCTTAATCGATAGTTGTTAGGAGAAAAACCCACAATTAGTCAAGCGTGATATGAAGACCATGAACCCAATGACATCGTATGTAATCAAGATGGACAATGGGATTGTCGAAAAGTGTAGCGAGAGAAGGTCTTCTCTAGTGTGTGCCTTAGCCAAAAATACCACGATTTGTATTCCTTTCCCCATGGATAAATTCGTGGATATGGTGAATTCATGCATAGTGTTGGAGGATTAGTTAAATGAACCTTCTTCAGTTTGACTACAAGTTCAAGAGGCAGTTATAAATTTAGAAGAGGACGATTTGGAAGCTTCAATCCTTAGACTCTGTTAACTTTTCAATCAAAACACATGTTCTAAATTAGTAGCTTGCCAATAAAGGAGGAAAAAGGCACAAAGTTTCATAGTTGTTTTGTGCACAAAGGACTGTGACAAGACACAGCTCACGAGATTGTGAGAGAGAGCACAAAATTGTGTGAGAGATATTTTTTGTGAGTGTGTATCTTGGAGGAGCCAATATGCAGCATTGAAGAGAGATTTTCTCGTGGAAAAATTGTGCAAGAAAATAGTGCAATTTTTCCCTAGGAAATAGGATTCAAGCCCTAAAGAATAGGGAGTCCTCTACACTAGGAACTAGGAAACTTGTGCACAAGGAAATGGGGACTATCTGAGTGCAAGAAAGTAGGAGCAAGGGTCTGTGTATTCGCTAGGTCAGTCTAGCTAGGAAAACATGAGGACAAGATTGTTTTCAGGGTGATATTTTGAAGAGAAGAGAAGAGCAGTTCCTTGGATAGTAATATGTCGGTCCTAGGGCTAAGGTGAAATCACAGTTTAGAAGGAGCCTGAAATTTACGTGCATGGAAGAAGAAAATAACGGTAGTGTTGGAAGATAATGGGGTAGCAGAGTATGTCAATTAGGCAATAGTGTCACCTCAAGATCCCCAACGGTTGGCCCAACATACTAAGAATGACACCAAGTCAAAAAGGATCATTCTAGAGGGGTTCAGAGATCATATTATTCCTGATCTCAATGAGAAGAAGATAGTGTATGAGATGTTTAAATTTAAATCCATCTTCAATTTGTTTCAGGCTTCCAGTGATGTCACGAAGCTTGCTCTCAAAGATAAGCTAAGAAGTAAGCAGATAAGCAAAGATGAGCCCATCATCACATATCTTTCAAAGTTCACTCTGGTTCAAGATAAGCTAGGTGGTGTGGGAATCCTTCCACATGACCATGAACAAGAAGTATTTTAGCTACCTAAATGAGAAGGACATGAAATTTCAGATTGAGCTAGGAGATGGAGGTTCCTTCTGACAAAGTCTGAAGCTGGATGCATTCTCCCATCAGATGTCTAGAAGCACCATTATCAATAACCCATACATTCTCATGCTTGAAAGTCCCAGACAAAGCGGAAAATAAACTTCCATCCATTACTTCTAGCTTGGAAATGATCTTCAAAATGAAACCCTTGATGAATGTAGTGAGATTCCCAACAAACTTGAAACCCTTGTTTATAACCCTTTCCATAATGCCAACTAGGATGTGATCTTCAGTTTCTTTCTTGCACCTTAGCTCTGATACTATGTTGGAAAAAATGTTTGAACGCGTTCGGGTCACGTTCGACCCGACCCGACCCTGATGAATGACTTTCGCGCCTTCAAACATTGTTCCGCACGTCTTGAACATGGGCGTGTTGAACGAACCTGACTCGACCTGAATGCACCCAACCTAAACACTGTTCTACACGAGTCCTGCGGAAGGACCCCGTGCAGTCACAACATAGAAAATTTGATGCGGGTGCCCTCAACCGAAATGACCTAACCCAAACAAATTTGGGCGGGCACCCTCAGCTGAAACGACCCCACCCGAATGTGTTTGGGTGGGCACCCTCAACCGAAAATACCAGACCTGAATGGATTTGGGCAGGCGCCCTGAAATGAAATGAAATGGTGAGCCGGACCAAATGAAGGCACAAGGGAGAAAATGGAAAATGGGCCACAAGAACATGCACAAGGCACCCGTGTGGTCACAACTTAGCAAATTTTATACAGTCACCCTCAAATGAAACGACCCAACCCGAACATGTTTGGGCGGGCTCCCTCACACTGCGCGACACGACACGCACGACTGAACAAAGGCACAAGGGAGAAACTGACAAAGGGGCCGCACAAACATGCACAGGGCACCTGTGCGGTCACAACATAGAAAATTTGATACACGCGGCCTCAACCGAAATGACCCAACCCAAACGAGTTTGGGCAGGTGCCCTCAACCGAAATGACCCAACCCGAATGCGTTTGGGCAGGTGCCCTCAACCGAAAAAATCCGACCTAAACAGGTTTGGGCTGGCGCCCTTAAATGAAATGACATGGCGTGCCCGACCGAACGAAGCCACAAGGGAGAAAATGGTAAACGGGCTGCACAAATGTGTACAAGCCACCCGTGCAGTCACAACTTAGCAAATTTGATACAGCCGCCCTCAAACGAAATGACCTGACCTGAACGTGTTTAGGTGAGCACCCTCACATGGCGCAACACGACGTTGTTGTGGTGGATTCGACACACAGGTGTACAAAATCACATGAGCTTAGAGAGTGTGGTCTACTCTCTAAACTATTGGTAACAGGCAGTATGTGGGGGGAGCTCAAAAGCATAAAACTTAAATGAAATAATATGCTGAAGTATGCTCTAGTTGAAAAAAATAAAACTAAAAACAAAAAAGAAGCTATATAAAGAGTTCCAAACAGTAATAATGCAAACGATGGCTCGATGGCCTCTTCTTATTGAATGCTTGGAATAAAAGAAAATCTTACCCACTTTCCAAAGGGCCCTTAGGAAATGGCTCTAGGTCCCGATGCAAGAATGTTTGTCTTTCAAGTTCTGCGTTCTGACGCAGTCTAACTCTCTCTCTTTTCTATGGTGGAATAAGATGTTGGGTGGCCAACTATGGAGTCCTCTTTAGCTTCAACTCCTTGGGTCACACACAATGCTGGTGTTTCTTGGGAAAATTTGGCCAGCATAACCTTGTGATCACCCTTTGTTCATCTCTTGGTGGGTTTATATAGGTGAGCTTCAAATCGTCTTTCCCTTCCTTGGTACGTGATGGATGGTGACCCAAAGGAGAGGTGTGATTCCATTGTGTGCTCAAATATGCTTTTGTGGGCTCACATTATGTCTAAGGAGGCACTGGTGCTGTCCTTAGGTAGCTTTCACATAAGGAGAAACTGTCCTTTTCTTGCTTGTGGTCCCAGAAAGTGACTTTTTTCTACTTCCAGGAATGCATGCTTATTGGGCTCCAGTGCGTGCAGAAGGCGCTCTTTTCGAAGGATAAAGTGTGCATTTGAGCATTTATGACTAGTTTATATCTGATTTTCTCAAAACCTTAGAGATTTTAAATACTTCTTGATTCCATAATGTATTCCTATCCTGTAAATCCTTAGGCTCGACTTTAATTGATGTTGTCTTCTACTATACGATTTTCCAATGTTAATAGTTGGCCCCTAATGTGTGAGGTCTAGGAAGAAATCTATAGCCAAAACACATTATAGTTTCTTTTCTGTATCGTACTAAGAGAGAGAGAGAGAGCAAGGTCTACATGTAGAATAGACAACACCTTGCACCATTTCCGAGATAACCATGGCCTAAGGGACCCCCTACAAGCAGAAAAAATATACAACATATTTACAAAATTTCAACGAGGCAGGCATGTCCCATGCTCCTGATGCTGTAAATAGTTAAACCAAATTGACAGATACATGTGTTGTTTGTGTCACTACTGTGGTAGTGATGGTGGTGGTTGTTGACGACGACTGCTGACGCCCTCAGGGGCATTTTTTCTTTGACGATAGGTTGAATGTGGTACCCATATGCATAAACTTGGTATGGAATATCATTACACAATGTATGCATATGTACTAGCTGGGACCTTCCCCTGTAAGCATTTTTGTCAGAGATGCTTATAAAGTCACGGGTCTTCGACGGATCTTGATCAAAGTGCAATGGCTGTAAGGTACGATACCATCGTGACATGAAAGCTTTTGCTGTAGTCAAATGTTGAGGATCGATGACATCTATGGACAACGATGTCTCCCATAGTGCCACCTGAGGATACCCCTTTGCATGGGGAGGGGTCATCCAAGGTACTGCTTCCTTTTTGGAAAAGAGGTGTTGAGGTCGAAAAAAAGAAAGCCTGAACCGAACCATGGTGGTTTTAACATAGGTATGTTGGTGAGTGGTAGCTGAAAATAGATGATGGGGATTCAATGGCCTGAGGTCGAAGTATACTTAAGTAGCTTGGTGATAGTCATAGGTATTTCTGAAAAAGTCCCTGGAGTTGGTAGGACTTCCAGGGCGGGTATGAACCAGCTATGATTTTCGGAATGGTGCGTACATGGGGGCATCAAAAACTTTGACCAAGGGATAAGGGGGACTTCTGCCATGGGAGAAAAGGTGAAATATGAGGGTGAAGTGGCAAAGGGCATCATTTGCGGTCTTTGTACACTTACCAAAAGAATAAAATAATGGGGTTTGGTTTGTACAAAACATAGAGATGGGTACCCTAAAACATGAAAGAGGGTCGCTCGCTAAAGGTGTGAGGGTGGTGTTTTTCTAGGGGTAGGGGTCCCATTGGTTGGTCTCATGTGCAGGGTTGATGAAGCGGAAGATGTTGCAGATGGCTTTATGTTTATGGAGGTATGGTGGGCCAAATGTGGTGCGTGGAGGTGCGCTTTCATTATGCTTGTACAACTTGATCGTCCGGGAAGGAGGTTGAGTTTAAATGGTGAACTTGACATTATGCATGATATATGGATGGGCATGAGGTGCTTCCCGAACTAAAATGGTATGGCATTGGCGTCACATGTGGGGTGATGTATGGTCTACTTTGGATGATGATCTCCATGGAGGGGATGATCTACCAACCATCGCAGACGTTTATCATATGCAGGGTGGGGTGATGATAAATGTGGTCGGGTATGAGGACTCTACAGTTTATTTTCGATGGATAAATGATGTCAAGATATGCAATTTTTTTTTGGACTCCATCATGCTAAGGGTAGAATGATACCTGCTCTGGAACTTTCAGTGGGTGGCGCTGTGAATGCTTTGCGGGTTCTTTCTACAAAAAAAAAACAACTACCTCAAGTGAAAGCATCTTCTTTTCATTCAATATTATTAAAAAACATGAATTTTGGAAAGGAAGATGGGAGGGTGCATACCTGCGGGCGCTTGAAAAAATATTTCTTTGGGAAGTGAATGTGGGGCATCGCTTTCATTCTTCATGGTATAATGATGATGGTGCAACTTACAGTATGCACAACGGACCTTCGGATCTTCTGTTATTGACCTTCGAAGTTTTGGGAAAGGGCGATAAATATGGGAGTATGGCCCTAATCCTATTCATTTGTACTTGCTGAGTTTTGGGAGATTAGAAGTGATAATAGAGCCTTTCTTGATGTTGCGGTCAACATGTGTACCAAGGATTACCAATATTATGCCGAGGTAACTTCCATGATGTCTTGCATTTCAATTTTTTCAGTATGGTGATGAAGGGGGCTGTACAAAATCGGTTTGTACGGCCTCAAAGGGCCTTTTTTCAAAGAGGCACCCCCCTTGCGTATATTTCCGAGGTGCAGCTGTGTGGAGGCGTGCTTATACTTCCTCTTTGTGCGCAAGGGTGCACCTGTGAACGAAACAGGTGCGCAAGCGCGTGCCTGTCTAAGAGACAGGTGCGTAATGTCAAGGTTCTTGTAAAAACTTGGGTTTTTTGTTGTCCCTTTTGATTTTTCTCCTCTGTACTAATGGATGCATATTTCTTGGTAGGTTGGTGTGGAGAGAACGAGATTGGCCCAAGATCCGGACCACTCTGGCTACTAATGTTGGGGCACGCCGTTAGTTGGCCGCATGGGGCACCTTGAAATTTGTTGAAAACGAGTTCCTTCAGTCATAGGACTGATTGCTACATTATACCATACGGAATTGGCACAAGAGGCACAACATGTTTGTCTTGAGGGGGACGAACTTGATTATCCGTCTAGAGACGGATATATATTTTTTGACCAGATTACTACTTTAGGGCGAGGCGCTGAGGTATCCACTTCCTGCTGAACGGGTGAACATTGACAAGTTCCAGAGGAGGCATTGTGGGTGTGCGCCTCTTACTGAGGGGTGCATAAATATTGCCTCAGTGAAATATGTGGTTGAGAGGTGTTTTCTGGAAATTATTGTGCGACTGGCAGGGTCGTTTGTGCCACATCGGGCATCGGGCCCGCAGGTGGGGGTTTTATGCCACTTGAGGAACGAACACTTTTTCAGTTTTGCCTACTTCTGCTTTGATGGTATGGTGTCGCAACTGAACATGGTCTACCATGGGTCCAAATCATTTGTGTACACTATCATTTTGTGTAGCATTATGTACGAGAGGGTCGTGATGCTAAGGCCTATGGTGGTTGTGCCTATCGGGGGACCGAGGGAGCCACGCATGAGGAGGTGGGATTCGGTGATGCCACGCGGTGGTGGTGGCAGGGTGGGTTGTTATTGGAATTTCATGATGGAGGCATGGTTTGAGGCCAATCCACAGATTTTTTTTCCATACCCGTATGCGGGGATGGACTTTCAGGGTGATCCAGATATTGGTCTCCCTTTCGGTTATGTTTGGGGTTCCGCAGGTATGTGCTATATTTTTGCATTTACTCGAGTTTTTTGTTGTTGAAACTGACATTATTTTGATTACTCGTGTAGATGTTGGTGAGGTGGGATGCCCAATCGCCTGACTGGTGAGTCACGATCCTCTACCACGACCGTCGGGTGGTCGGGGAGGAGGTGGGTGGACCGGGCGGGGGTGCCGGTGGACCTGGAGGGGATGATGCCGGCCCTTATGGTGAGGGAAGTAGCTCGATTGAAGCTGAGGTAGTAGCCAAGAGAGCTCGTGTGGATGTGGCTGAGGTGCACATCACAGTACCTATGGCTTAGGTGGAGGCTCTAGAGGACTTCTGGGGTCGAGTGGATCGTTTGACCCATGGGATGCCTGCTCGAGGTTTTATGGATGACTTCAAGGAGGCATGGCTAGAGACAGTGATGGCCTATGAGAGGGACTACCAGCCTACTCTACGATGGGTAGCTATCGCAGTGGTGACAACGGCTTCGGTGGTGGCTCCAGGAGCAGTGGTGGGCCCAGGTGCTCCTCTTGAGGGGGCACCCCCCTGGAGTAGATTTTTACACAGGGAAAGCATCCGTTATGAGGATGCTTCCATTATTTTTGACGACCTTGTATTTTTGGGTTGGCCAATGGGCCAGTGATATTTTGTTTTTACTCTGATGCACATATATACATTTTTTTGATATATATATGAGAGATCTTTTTGCGGCTCTACATGGTGTGGTGTCTATTTCGGTTTATGCATTTTGTGTTATGCTGATGAATATAAATGTTTTTGGTTTTTTTTTTTTAAGTATGGTGGTTTATTCATGATGCATTCCAGTCTAGGATATTTTTAGCTATGCAATCAACTGCTTGGTTTTGATTCCTTGATACATGTGAGAATGTAATATAATCAAACTGTCTGCTTAATGTTCTGGCACGCAAATATTTTCTAAATAGGTTTGCGTCTCTAGTTTCAAATTTTTGGTTTAACTATGAGACTACTGGCTGGGAATCTAGGTAGACATACATATGGTAGATGCCCTAGTGGAGGGCCTCGCACATAAGTCCGATAATGGCATCATATTCTGCCTAATTGTTGGTTGCTGATTTGATGCACATGCCGTTTGAACACAATGATGATCGGTTAGGATAGTAGATGACCCAGGCGGCTGCAGCTAAGTTTTGAGACCATTGCGATGCTCCATCAGCGAATCCAAAATAGGGTCCAAGTTGGTGATCCATGGTGATATTTTAAGTGCGTTTAGTTTTTTGGGTCAAAAATAATCTAGTAATGGGATTTTTGTGTACTCTAACTCTAGGGGATAAGGGCTACAAGGGCCCTTATGGGTAGAATTTCTTGAGGTAAAGGCTGTTGACGGGGTTAGTCAGGTAGATCCTGTCTAGTTCCATCAAGATGTATGCCCCCTGCCGAAGGCAATGTTTGATGATATAGGGCCCTTTCCATAGGGGTTCAAACTTTCCCGGCCCTAAGGCTTCTTTTGCGACATCATAGCAAAGGACTAGCTCTCCTTTGGTAAATGAGTGAGGGGTGATGTGGCAGTCTAATGATGCTTTTACCCTTTTCTTATGGGCCTCATTGTGTTGTAGCGATTGTCGCCTGTTTTTGTCAACTAGCTCTAGTTGTACTAGGCGTTGTTCTAGAGGCTAGATGTCATCAAGGAGTTCGATGGTGATATGAAAGTTTGGGATCTCGTGGAAATCTATGCAAAGGTGAAAGGTGCCTTGGTCTTTTGTGATAGGAATAAAGTGGAATGCTTGTGATGAGAAGGTGGTTGAAATCTTGTTTTGGGCATTCGATGACATAAGTTGTATGTGATGAATTGTGTCGCTGGCATGAAGTGGGGGAAGGATCTCAGTAATGGAGTCTTGTATGAGTCGATGGTTGGCTTTCTCGCTAGGATAGTCAATTCCTCGTAAATGGAAGTTGTTTTTACTACAGAGGTGCCTGAATTCTTGTAGCAACGGGCATTCCTCCGGCACTTGATTATGACTGGTGCAAATGGTGCATGGTATCATAGCGCTGACAGAGTAGATAGTGTGAGATTCTACACTACTTGACGTTATAGATGAGGACGCTTGGAAAGGGTTGGTTGCGGACCAAGTTGTCTTATGTTTCCATTTTTGCATCGTAAGTTGAGACTTGGCTCCCTTTTTGAGAGGTAGTTGACTTAATGCCTCTCTAGCTGCTCTCAGCTTGGGGAGGTGCATGCACTTAAATGTATATGAAAGTGTGAGAAAATTCAGCAGTAAGTGTGTGTGATATTCTCTTGATTATCAAGAAATTTTTGAGGAAGAGGTGAGATAACGTGGAGACTATTTGCAAGGGGTTTGAGTTCTCTGCATTGGTTGATTCGGTGATTGTTTAGATCACATAGGCAGCATGTTACCCTAGGCTTGGCCTGGGGTATATGTGGTTGGTGTGTGGTCATAGTAGGCTTGACGCACCACCCCAGTGGTGGGGTCGTTGGGTCAACAATGTATCTTTTATGCCATTCTTGGAGATCGCTCTTCCTCTTTTCTATGGCATTAATGATGTCGATAGTGGGACGGAGTCGTGAGACATAAGTACAATTCTGGTCATAATGATTACCCTAACATATCAGGAAAAATAATCGTGATATGGGGGTCCCATCATGCGTGGTCTGAGGCTGGGCAGGGTACCATCATTGCAATGCCACTAATTCAGGGCAGTGGACTACTATATGGTCCATCTGCTTGCATAACGTGCATGTCGGTGGGTTTCATGAAGTGCCTTTAAGGGTGACTATGGGTTCCCTGCTAGGTCGTTCTTTGGCTGACAAGAACATCATAGACTCGCTCATCTCCTTTGCTTGGGTCATGGAGCTGCCGATGGATTTGGCATCCATATTGTCTTCTTGGGAAAGACGAACTATGGTTGAGTGGAGGCTAGCAAGGGCTAACCGGAAGCGATGTATGTAGTGACAATCCTCCAATAGGTGATTGTCGGCGCATAACGAGCATGTGAATTGGGTTTCCCATAGCCCCACGTAATAAAATATTTCGATTGGATACCATCTGTGAATGAGTTCCAATGTGGCACATTCTTCGAGGTAGTGGCCATGTTCATCGCATAGCATGCAATGTATAATGGGCATTACTAGGGGGCGCTCTATGTATCGGTGCTCCTCTTTTAAGTATAGGATGGTACGCAGCTCGTCACTGATAGACTGGGTGATGGGATCCTCTTGATAGGATCGCTCGATCGCATGTAAGGCATCCCTATACCGTGGTATTTTTGGAAAATGGTGGGTGATTAGCCCATAGGTGTCACAAAGGGCACATGCGTGATTGGTACGTAGCAGTTTCCTGTACTTTTGGTGGCAGGTTCCTTTTTATGGGAATGTCGTTTTGATGTGCCTGCGTCGCAGCCGAGGAGTGGTTTTAATTCGTCCAACTCCGAGCATATGTGAGTAGGGTGTCCTGTGACATCACATATAGCGCTGGATGATGACTCCCTATGCATGGTGGGGGTCAGCACTTTCTTTCCTTTCTTGGTGATTTTCTTTATCGTGGTCGCTAGTTTTGCAATGGGAATTTCCCTTGCAGGGGCGGTTTCGACTGCTACTTGGGTAGGTTAGGGCTCCTCGGGACCGGGGGGCTTTAACCTAAATGCAATAACGTTGGTAGCTACTGTTCCTGGAGGGGGAACGGGATACCACACTGGGAATGCCAATGATATATTGGGTAATACCAGTGTTTCCAAGACCTGCTGGGAGGTGAAGGCAGGAGGTGGGTACAGGAAAGGAGTTTGGGAGGTGACATAGACTAGGGAAGTTGTAGTAGCTGATGCCTCGGTGTCGTTACTACTTGAGTCCATGTCCTGAATAACCTCAATTCTTGATGTGGACATCATGCATACTGGGGCCCCTGTGGCATCAGGCGATACCTTAGGGATAATAGGAGGATCTCCTAGGAATGACCCTAGGATGGACGACGGTTTGAATTGGTCGGGGCCATATTATTGATACTATAAAAGACCATATGTGGTTGTATCTACATAAGGTAGAATCATATTTGTGTTGGTCAAGGGACGCTCTTCAGTGTGCGTCAACTGGTCTACTGTGATGATTCGATCCTCGTGGGGGAACATCATGATGTGGAAAACGGAGGATGTTATGGTAGACATGGCATACATATAACTCCACCCAAGGAGTATATTGCAATCCAAGTGAGCATCCAAGACTTCGATGTCTATGTGGACCATCTTTCTGACTAAGCAGACCAGTACATTTTGGAAGAGCCAACAGGGGTCAAGGGATGATTGTCGTATGCTCTGAGTGTGATGATGGAAGGTTTGAGCTCAGAGGCTCCTAACTTCTGCCATACATTCTTTGACATGATGCATGTGGATTCACCCTCATCAATGACACATCGGTGAATAGTGATATTTTGTACCGATACTGGTATCTGGAAGGTGACCATGGAGGGAAGCCTAGGGGTGGCTTTGTCTAAGTCAAAAGCCATCATGTGTGTGTCGGCAGGGTCGACGGTGCCTAATGTGAAAATTAGGGCTTTCTGTTCCTTTGGGCATGACTGCAGTACCTCCAAAGCGGACATAGCAGCAGGTGACTAAGCTAAATCATCTACGATGCTGTAATTGTGGGCTTCTTTGGAGTAGTTACCTCTTCAACTATTAAGCCCTTTTATCATTTTTGGCAATGGTTCCAAAGGAATCTTTGGAATAGTTAAAGGTGCAGCTGGTGCACTCGTACTAGCCCCTAACGTACTGGTGTCTGGTGGGGTGTCATAGTTGTGATTCTGAGTTTGGAAAAACATTTCTTCCCCAGCCATGTAAATTTCATGGTTTTTTTTTTTTTTCTGGAATCATCTGGGTTTTGCCGCTAAGTGTTGACCGTTCCTTGATGGGGGAAGGGTTCTTGAATAATCGCAGTTGTCTAGGAAGATCCTCCTTATCCTCGGTTACTCTGAAGCTTTTTAAGCTCAGGGAGTTCAGGACAGTGGTGAGTATAGTGCCCGTACTCACCACATATTGAACATGAATGTTTTGTTCGTAGAGGTGGCATTTTTCCTTGCTTTTGGGCATTGCTTGGCTCTTGGTTCTGGTTCTGGTTGGAGTTACCTCCAGCCTGGGATCGCGGTGGGCACTGTTGGTTGCTGCCCCCCTGTCTAGTGTTCCCTTTGGGCTTGTTTTTTACCTTTCTTTTAACCACATTAGGAGGGTAGTTCTCCTGATCATACTAGTGTGGTTGATTTTGGGGCGGCTACACAAATTTCACCTGTGCATTGTTTTTCATAGGTGGGTTATGTGCTTGGGACTGAGCATACCGTTGTCCCAAGTTTGCACTTGGCCGTTGGGGGGGATTTCTTCCATCATTTTTTCTTCCTACATACTAGGTCCCCTTAGCCGGAGGATAAGATCCTCCTTGGTGATACACTGGCACCCTATTAGTCAAATTTCACTGCTGCATATGATGACTTTTGAAATCTGGGTTGAGACATGTTCTGGGTAGACCAATGTGTGTAACCAGGATTCTGAATGCTACTACCTAGGTACCCTTGGGTCATTGACCCAATAATTCTATCTGCAGAGTTCGACGAGACAGAAAATTCTTGATAAGATTGCAGGCGTGGGGCATTGGGCAGGATATTTTATATGTATCCTGATTGCGTGTAGATCAGTTCAAGCTGTTGGGCTTTACTGATTTCATCCTCTTTATATATGGGGTTATGTTGCACCACATCGTTTGAAATATTCGTCGTCAGATTTTTCAAGAATAAATCTAAAAGGACTCAATCGTCGAGTTGAGCTTTGCATAGGCTGCGACACTGTCTCCACTCATGGAGATGTTCTGAAATATGGGTAGAGGAGTATTGTTGAAAATGAGTCAGTAACTCTATTCCCGAATCGTGGTGAATGGGTAGTTGAAAGTATGTGAGGAACGCATTAGGAAGGGCACTAAAGGTTCTATGTGAAGCAGGGGGTTGCTCTACGTACCATTTCGTGGCCACTCCTGTAAGAGTGCGTTGAAACAACCTCAACTGAGTAGTATCGTCAATTATGCTATTCGGTGAGCACCACAGGTGAAAGGTCATTATATTATTTCATGGGTCTTCTGCTTGCTTGCCTTCAAACTTTGGTATGTCTGAAGGGAGCTTCATGGGCATGGGAGGCCAATTGGGGTCATGTGCGATGGGGTCATTAGTGAGCTTGGTTAAATCCGGTAACGTTTCTAAGAAGGGTGACTGGGAGGTTGACGCCATGGCAACGTGTGAAGACAGGAAGTTCTGGTTAGAACGAGGGTTAGCCCGTGACGTACCTGGTTGTGAATTCAGCTGACTTCCCATATGGGACACACTCTTCTGCCCCCTAGGGGACGAGGGGGGAGTGGTGTGCGGTGTGGCGTTGGGAGACCGACTAGGGTTCCCAACTAAGGTTGCTTCTAGAAAGGAGGAACCAACCACTGTGGCAACGTTATGTCTTTGACACCTAAATGGTGAAAGGCCTGGAACCCCTCCCGATAATGGGGGGAGGTCCAAAAGACGTCTGGACCGACAAGGTTTCGTTGGAACCGTTTGAGTGTCGACCAAGTTAGGTTTTGGAAAAATATTTTGAGGGGATCGAGTTTGTGATCACGACAAATTTATGGCCACATACATCAAAAAAAATAAAAAATGAAATGAATTTTCCTTTAACTTAATCTATGTGATCAATCAAGAAAAAAATGGTTTTGTTTGTTTGCGTGTGATACTCAAAATCCTAGAAGACTTAAAACGTCCTCACACACTCAAAAAGTAACTGGGCCTTGAGAGGATTTCTTGCGAGTGTTGGCACAACGTCCTGAAAGAGCTGGTGATGCCCCCAGTTAGTCGAAGAGAATCAACCAAGGTAAGGGTAGAGGGTCTAGCGCTTACCTGCACCGTCACCTATAGGGTAAAGGATGCCCTAGTTTTGGCCACTAAAAACCACCATCCCACATGAGCGTTCAAGTCTTGGGCTTCTTGATAGTTAGCTAACAGTACCGATTATCATCCAGGTCAGGTAGCCCCAAGTGATACTGCACGCACTGCGCCTAAGCCTAACCCTCTTTGAATCGGGTCTCTGCCACGCTTAGGTTTTCTTATCTGTGGGCTGATAGGTGGATTTTAAAGCTCCCTAAAAATGCAACTTCTATGTTTCAAATGTCAAGCGTGATCAAGGTGGCTTATTGGATGCCTACGCCCTTGATCCTAACCTAATATATAATTTCTCTTGTGGCTCCTGTGGGGAGAATTTAGTGAGTTGGTTTAAGTTATTTTTAGGTGGATTTCTCTTCTTAGTGGGTGAATGTGTGTGAGAGTATGGTGAAAAATCTCATAATTTGAACATATGGATACTGGTGATCCTTTACAAAAGTCCCCTAGTTAAACTATGTGACGTTGTTCATTTCTCAAATGTAAAGAATTTGCGGATAATGGGCCTCTTCCAAAACCTCCTAGTTATTCTATGTGAGTTACTAAAGGGAGATGGCGAATCACAAATGTAGAGTGTTCATATGCTTGTCTAGGGTCACCAAATGGTGCAAAGACAACATAGATGCTCCAATTGGTGATTCAATCCTAGTCTCGCAATTTCCTAAATGCAAAAATTGAAATTTAAACTAAACAATTTCTACACTAGCTTATCCATGTGTGGTCATGAGCCACTTGGACTAGTTAAGCTAAGTGTGCATACCAAAATGTGAAAAAAAACATAAATTGTTCAGAAAGAAATGGTTAATTCAACCCCTACTTAAACTATGTGAACACTTTTTGCAAAAACCAACTTAAATGAAAACTAACTAAATGCCTACAAAAAGAAGCAAAACATCAGTTCTCAGAAGCTGTGGGGTATCAACACAGGTGTTGGCCGATACATTAGTGGCTGCCCAACACACTTATAAGCAGAAAAAATGCGAAAAATGGGGAGAAAAACTCTCTCTGCAATTTGCACGCAAAATCCCCTAACAAGTGCGCTTTCCTACGCGCAGGTCACTCCTGAACGTGCGCAATGTGCCTCTATGTGAAAAAACTGCGCACAAAAATCTTGCAAGTAAAAGATTAGGAGTTGCCTTCTTCAATATATCACCTCAGTGAATCTAGGGACTGCAAGATGGGTCAGAGAACTGTCACCTCCGATCCAGCATAGACTAAGGGTCTCCTGCAAAAGATGGCACAACCACATAAACTTGAAACACGTCAGTGGAGTCGCCAATCCTATTGTGGTGAATTCGACACACGGGTGTACGAAATCACACGAGCTTAGAGAGTGTGGTCTGCTCTCTAAACTATTGGTAATAGGCAGTATGTGGGGGGAGCTCAAAAGCATAAAACCTAAATGAAATAATATGCTGAAGTATGCTATGGTTGAAAAAACTAAAATTAAAAACACAAAAGAAGCTATATAGAGAGTACCAAACAGTAATAATGCAAACAATGGCTCGATGGCCTCTTCTTATTGAATGCTTGGAATAAAAGAAAATATTACCCACTTGCCAAAGGGCCCCTAGGCAATGGCTCTAGGTCCTGATGCAAGGATGTTTGTCTTTCAAGTTCTGCCTTCTGACACAATCTAACTCTCTCTCTCTGTTGTGGTGGACTAAGATGTTGGTTGGCCAACTATCGAGTCCTCTTTAGCTTTAGCTCCTTGGGTCACACACAATGCTAGTGTTGCTTGGGCAACTTTTGCCAACATAACCTTGTGATCACCCTTTGTTCATCTCTTGGTGGGTTTATATAGGTGAGCTTCAAATCCTCCTTCCCTCCCTTGGTACATGATGGCTGGTGACCCAAGGGAGAGGTGTGATTCCATTGTGTGCTCAAATATGCTTTTGTGGGCTCACATTATGTCTAAGGAGGCACTGGTGCTGTCCTTAGGTGGCTTTCACATAAGGAGAAACTGTCCTTTGCTTGCTTGTGGTCCCGGAAAGTGACTTTTTTCTACTTCCATAAATGCACACTTATTGGGCTCCAGTGCGTGTAGAAGGTGCTCTTTTCGAAGGATAAACCATGCATTTGAGCATTTATGACTAGTTTAGATCTGATTTTCTCAAAATCTTACAGATTTTAAATACTTCTTGATTCCATAATGTATTCCTGTCCTGTAAATCCTTAGGATCGACATTAATTGATGTCATCTTCTACTGTACGATTTTCCAGTGTTAACAGGCGTGCACGTCCAAACAAAGGCACAGGGGAGCAAACGACAAACGTGCCGCATGAACGTGGAAAAGGCACCCGTGCAGTCACAACTTAGCAAATTTGATACGGTCGCCCTTAAACAAAACGACTCGACCCAACCCGAACACGTTTGGGCGGGCGTTCTCACATGGTCCGCCCGACCAAACGAAGGCATAAGGGAGAAACCGGAAAATGGGCCATACGAACGTGAAAAAGGAACCCATGTGGTCACAACTTAGAAAATTTGATATGACCGCCCTTAAATGAAATGACCCGACCCAACCCGAACGCATTTGGGTGGGCGCCCTCACACGGCCCCCCCGACTGAATGAAGGCACAAGGGAGCAACCTGCAAACAGGCCAAATGAACGAGCATAGGGCACCCGTGTGAACACAACTTAGCAAACTTTATAGGGGTGCCCTCAATAGAAACGACCCGACCCAAACGCGTTTGGGCAGGCACCCTCAACCAAAACAACCCGACACAAATGCATTTGGGTAGGTGCCCTCCACCAAAACGACCTGACCCGAATGGGTTTGGGTGGGCACCCTCAAACAAAACGACACATCGCACCCGACCGAACTAAGGCATAAGGGAGCAAATGGCAAACGAGCCACGCGAACGTGCACAAGGCACCCGTGTGATCACAACTTAGCAAATTTGATATGACCGCCCTCAAACGAAACGACCCGACTCGAACGCGTTTGGGCGGGCGCCCTCACATAGCGCACACAATTGAACAAAGGCACAAGGGATAAAACTACAAACAGGCTGCACAAACGTGCACAGGGCACCCGTGCGGTCACAACTTAGTAAATTTGATACGAGCACCCTTAATCAAAACGATCCAACCCAAACGCGTTTGGGCAGGCGTCCTCAACCGAAGTGACCTGAACTAAATGCGATTGGGTGGGTGCCCTCAACCGAAACGACCCGACTCGAACGGGTTTGGGTGGATTCCCTGAAACGAAATGACACGGCATGCCCGACCAAAGTAAGGCACAAGGGAGAAAATGACAAACGGGTCGCATGAACGTGCATAAGGCACCCGTGCGGTCACAACTTAGCAAATTTGAAACGGTTTCCCTCAAACGAAACGACTCGACCTGAATGCATTTGTGTGGGCACCCTCACATGGTGTGACACGGTGCACACGACCAAAAAAAGGCGCAAGGGAGAAAATGGCAAACGTGCCACACGAACTTTCAAAAGGCACCCGTGCGGTCACAACTTAGCAAATTTGATACGATCGCTTTCAAACAAAACAACCTGACCCGACCCAAATGCGTTTGGGCAAGCGACCTCACATGACACGCCTGACCGAAAAAAGGCACAAGGGAGCAAACGACAAATGGGCCACACGAACATGCACAAGGCACCATGTGGTCACAACTTAGCAAATTTGATACGGTCGCCCTCAAATGAAACGACCCGACTCGAACGTGTTTGGGTGGGCGCCCTCAAATGAAACGACCCAACTCGACCCAAACGCATTTGGGTGGGCACCCTTAAACGAAATGACCTTACCCACCACGAACACGTTTGGGCGGGTGCCCTCAAACGAAATGACATGACCCGAACCAAACGCATTAGGGCTGGCGCCCTTAAACGAAACGACCTGACCTGACCTGAACGCGTTTGGGCAGGCGCTCTCAAATGAAACGACCCGACCTGACCCGAACACGTCTTGGCGGGTGCCCTCAAACGAAACGACCCGACCTGACCGCGTTTAGGCGGGCACCCTGACATGGTGCACCCGACCGAATGAAGGCACAAGGGATCAAATGGAAAACAAACCGCATGAACGCGCAAAAGGCACCCGTGTAGTCACAACTTAGCAAATTTGATATGGCCTTTCTCAAACGAAATTTAAAAAAAAAATTATTGATGATATTTAAAAAAAAATCTTAACCAAATATTTTACTTTTTAACTTCCACAATATTCCTCTCAACACTAAGAGCTCAGCCTACAACATTTCATGTCAACCCTTAATGTATCCCACCATATAATGGTGAACTATGAGATCAAGCAACCCCTATCTATGGTAAAAAAAAAATTCAAGATAAAACAAATTTTTTTTGAGTGATGCATTAATTTAAATTCATTCTAGGTATTAAAACCTACATTCTCTATAGGCTTTTCAAATGCATAGTCACAATGTTTATAATTGTTTTTTTTTTACTTAAGTAAATCATTGAATGTCATGTGTTTTCTGATATGTAGTAAATTAAATGCTACCCCAAACAAAGAGTACAAATCAAATTATTTAGCTTGAGAGTTGTAATATAAACTTTATTATAGGCCTTTAAATGTCGGTATTTTGATGGTTTTGCTCTCAATGTCACAAGACTGACGGTTTCCTTAAACATCGCAAGACTAACAGTGGTCTCCTAAACGTCGCAATATCGACTGTTTTTCCTATAACATTGGTATTCCGACAGTTTGTCATGTAACGTTGGTATTCCGACGATTTTCCTAAACGTTGTTATTCCGATGATACTCCAAAAACGTCACTAGAACGACGTTTGTTGGAAAGATTTGAAATTTGATAAAAATTGGGGAAATTTCTGACAATATGTCAAAAGTGTCGGAACTAAATTGTTGGAATTTTTACCAAATGTACTAATGTGCCTTGCAAAATGGCCATAGCCATGACAGTGCTTTCATTTAAATGGAAGCTATTCATAATCTCGCTTCTGGATATGGGTCCAGTCAGCAACCATTAATTTGATAGCTTTAGGTAGCCCAACTTCCAAATCCACGTCGACACATATACCTGCGCATGAGTATTGATTTTTTCTCACTTCTTGATCAATATACTTTCTGAGGGTATTGCCAATGGTTTCGAGAAACTTTTGGTTCTAGCAATGCAGTGGGAGATGTGGGAGGCTTACCCACAATAGAATAGTTGAAGGCACATATTGAGCGTGATCTAAGTTAGGGGTCCATTTATTTAAGTATAGTCCCTTAGGACCCATAAAATATGGGCCATTCTTGAAGATGAGGCTTCTGTCTTCCACATTATAAAAAACAAAAACAAAGTATCCTTTGCCTACGAAGTGGCTTTTGATGCCTTTCGAGACTAAAGGAATCCAGTTCCTCTGCGCCTAGTCTTCCACAGCTTTGGGAGAGGGCCAGAAGCCAGTAAAATTTCCAATGAGCCCTCTTTCAGCTAGGTTCAATGCAGATCGACAAGTTTCTTCGATTTGAAGGGCCATCGAAGGGATGCTATCCAACTTCTTCACAAACATTTGCTGAGATACAGTCAGAGGGCGCTTGTTGTTGGCTGTTATCAGTTTATTGAATGCAAGGACTTCTAGAGGAGGAGGAAGGGGAGCCTCAGGTCCCCCTTCTGATGCCATGGTGGATGGGAGGTCGCAGGTAGGTCAACTCATTCTCGACCTGTCAGAGCGCGCACTAGCTGGTACAATAAAATCATCTAGTCGTATATTTTAACCCTAGACTAAATTAGTCATTTTTAGTTCGGTCACTTAAAATTGAACAAATTTAGTAGTAATTCACTTGAAATAATTGTGGTGACTAAATTTTTTAGTCACCTAGTCACTAATTTCATCATTTTCTACTAGTGCATCCTCTTGGAGAAATGTATGCCAGATGATTGGAAAATGGCTCCTCAGGAAGAAATAATTCTCCAGGGCCTCCACCTAGCACCTAGCATGGTCTCCCCAGCTTCTTGGAAAGCTATCCTTGACATAGGGGACACCATTAAGATCTTCAAACCTCCTCTAGAAGGATTCATCAAAATCAGCTTTGATGGAGCCTCGAAAGGCAATCCGGGGCAAGCAGGGGTTGGAGGGATTTTTCGAGATCAACATGGCATAAAAAAATTCATATATGATGACTCTTGTGGCTTTTCCAGCAAAAATGAAGCATAGTTCATAGGAGTGCACCAAGGTCTCCTCTTGGCCATCAGGCTAGGATACAGAAAGCTAGTAATCGAAGGAGACTCTCAGTTGATTACGAACATTCTCAAAAAACTTAATCAAGGAATGAAGTGGGGCAAACTAAGCCAAAGATGGCGTACTTATTTACATGTGCAGGGATTGGAGGATACAAACAAGAAGTTTGATTATATCATTATCACCCATGTAAGGAGGGAAGGAAATAGAGCAGCTGAACTCCTAGAAAATTATCGTTGCGCTCACCTGAATGAACCTATTGAGTTAAGCATGCCTCCTAATCTTTGGGAAGAACGATGGATCAAGTTGCAGAGCATCAAAGAGCAAGATAGGTCGGAGGGCAGAGCTCACCCACAGTTCTCGGACTCAGCTCCTCGATCAAGGTGTAACGAAGAAGATCAGCCCTCCCATCAGTGTTAATGGTAGTGTCTGTGGGGTTGAGGCCAACCACCTTCCACATGAGTGCCAAGGGCGGCAGACTGTACTGTCGCATGCATCACGAGGTGAGGTAACGGGACAGAGGCCTGCGCATGGAGCTTAAAATAGGGTGGAGGAAGGCATGGGGGTTTTGTTATGATGAAAGACTTTGGTGTAGGAACGACAGCGGGATAACAAACCTCCATTGCACTTCCACCACGATGAAACTCAGGTATGTGCTTGGTTTCCTCTCCCTTGTTCATGTCATGTTTATGTTTTATGATTTGGGCCAGTCTCTATGGGAGCATAAGGTGATTAAGTTGGACTAGTCTAGTCTTCTATTGGGTAGGGGAGAGTGGAACCATTACAACTCTGGTTAGGGAAGGTTGGGGTTATTTTGGGTCTCTACCTCTATGTTAGAGTAGGAATTGGGCATGGCCTCAACTTGCACCTAAGTATGAGTCTGTCAGGTAAGGGATGCCAAGAAGATGGAATGGTTAGGGGTCGGGCAATCCTGCCAGGGTATAAAGTTAAGGAGAAGTCATGGGTTGTTTTTACTTCAAAGGATTTTCTAGTTTATACCACCTTGATCTACTTGGGCTCAATGCACATGAGGAATGGGAGAGGGAATTCCACCCAAGCCCGAGCAATGGGAAGCAACACCTCCTTTGTCAATTCTGAGGGTGGGAGGTACGACGAGAGAGAGGACACCAGAAGGGAGGTCAGGGGATTGAAGGAAGGCATAAGCTATTTATGTTATAGGGATAATTTATGGGGTGTGTGTGACCATCAGGGAAAGGGGTGGTAGAAATTAAGCAGGGTATGAGGGCAATGGGTCCGCAGAGGGACGGGCAGGGGAGATGTCCTGGGAAGAGGTCCTCGGGTCACCTTTTTTCTTATAACTGGGATGCATGGACCTTTAATCATGTTCATTATATGAAATTATGCCTTTTTTTGATTGTGTGGACAGGTTACCTACCCAAAAACCTAGTCAAATATTGTGGGATGGCATGCTCCAAGAGTGCTGCAGGTCACGACCATTCCAAGAGCTGTGCAGCTTGAGGCCATGGCTGGAAAGATAAAGGGAAGGCGGTAGAAGCCCAACCCAGCTCACCCCCGAGCAAGCCGAGAGGAAGGAGTCCTGTAATCGATGTGATCTAAGATTCAGTGAAATCTTACCATGAGAACACATCAGAGGAAATTCAAAAGCTCATTGAAAAATGGGAAGCTGACATAAATAGACATGTAGAGACAAAGATGGATACTAAGGAATGGAGAGGTTTAATACTAGATTTGGGACAAACAAGGGGCAGACTAACATAATTCAAGTAGACATTGTATCTTTATTGGTCTATGAAGAGCATCCTTGGCAAAGCCTTGGAGCAGATCTCTATGAGCCTGGTGAAATTAGCCCAAGTCTTCCTAAACTACAAGAGCGAGTTCGATAAGATCAAGTTCCAGTTGAGGAAAAGAGTTCAAAAAGATCAATTTCATATTTCTGATGGAGCTATGTAGTTTAATTCAGGGTTTTATTTAGTCCTAGATGGACCTTTTAAAAGCTTTGATGGAGGGCTTAAAAAATACCCTCACAAATATACATTTTCAACCTTTGGAATAGAAGTTCTTCCAAAAAAGAGTAACCCAACTCCATCGAATTCACCCTTATTTTATTTTTAAATTACAATAATATAAAAATATATATCTTGATTGGCTTATTCATAAAATAAATAATTATGTAATATGGTTTTGTGTATTTATTTTCTCATGAGAATAATATAAAAAGTAAATAATTGAAATAAAATATTTAGAAAACAATTACTTTGAATTTGTTTTATTTATGGTGCAAAATTAGAATAATATAAAAAGTAAATAATTGAAATAAAATATTTAGAAAACAGTTACTTTGAATTTTAGTGTTACATGTAAACATGACAAACAAATAAATATTATAAAATAAATATTTTTGAGTTTAGTTCTAATTTATATATTCATAATATAAATATTTGTAATTTTTTTATAGTTATGGTGACAATTCACATTAATAAATCCACTTGTACATGCCAGCATGGAAAACACAAAGTTAATTACCCTACATTATAGAACTTGACAATATAGCATACACCACTTCTTTAAATATATGGTGATATACTCCACTTCCAATAAGATCAATAAAAAAATATTTCACTTTAACACCACATAGTAAGAATGGTGCTAACTTGTCCGTCAAATATGGTGATTATATACTTCATTTTTAATATGACACATAAACATTTACACCACATTAGCACCACAGAACGTAAGTGGTGCTAACTTATGGTGATATAATTCATTTTTAATATAATACATAAACATTTACACCACATTAACACCACATAACTTAAGTGGTGCTAACTTATGGTGATATACTTCATTTTTAATATAACACATAAACATTTACACCATATTAACACCACATAACTTAAGTGGTGCTAACTCATGGTGATATAATCCATTTTTAATATGATACATAAACATTTACACCAAATTAACACCACATAACATAAGTGGTGCTAACTTATGGTGCTAAAAGAGAGCTTTTCTTGTTGTGGTTTAAATGGAAGTAAAAGCTATTTTTTTTTTGTGCAAAAACACCCTGAAAATGAAAAGTGTTGATGCTGGAATAACATAGTCAATTTTTTGTGTGCAAAAGACACCCTGAAAATGAAAAGTGTTGATGTTGGAATAATGTCGATAATTTTTTGTGTGTAAAAAACACCCTGGTTGGAATAACGTCTTTTTTTTTCGGGATAAATTGTCAACATCATTTAATAATAACGTTAAAGATATCATGGCTCTAAACAACCTTAAAATTCCAATAATAGACATGACATTAATAGATAAAATATCAAAAATTTTAAAATTCGAATGATTTTTAGGCATGGTATTAAAGATAAAATATCATGTCTCTAAAAAGCCTTAAAATTCCAAGGATAACATTAAAAATAAAATATCACCTCTATGAAAATCCTTAAAATTCCAACATTTTCTCCAACCAAGATGTTAATATTATTTTAAGAAATTATTACCATTTAATTTATGTTAATTTATTTTTATTTTAAGTTTATCATATTAATAAAAATTTATTAAATATAATGTTTTTTTTATATAAAGTATTGAAATCACTCGATAGGAAACACTTTAGTTATGATGAATGAACAACTTTACAAAACAAATGAATTTATATGTGATTTCGAAGTTTTTGACACTCTCTGCACATTAAAACATTAGTTTTTTTTGGAAATTTTTGTAAATATTTTAGTTTTAAATAATTTTAAGATGCTGAATTTTGAAAATTGTTTTTTAAAAACTATATTTCATTATTGAGAAATATATAATTTTTAATTTTATTATTGTAATAATAATAATAATAATAATAATAATAATAATAATAATAATAATAATAATAATAATCTATTTCTTTTGAATTTAATAAATCAAAGCCAATAAACATTTCAAAGACTATCAACTGTTAAAGAAGTACACCAAAAAAATAAAAAAAAATTACAAAAAATAATAACAAGTAAATAAAATATATATATTAAAACCTAAAAAAATAAAAAAACATGACTAGAAAAAATACAATATAAAAAGAATATATATATATATATATATATATATATATATATATATATATATATATATATATATATATATATATATATATAAGAAATCAAAATTGAGATAAAATTTTAAAAAATAAAAATAAAAACAAAAACAAAAAACATATAAATACATCATAAAATAAATTTAAAATAAAGAAAATATTAAAAAAAATATGTTCAAAATTGACAAAAATAAATACAAATAAATAAATAATATTTATGAGATAAATTAAAATAAAAAATATTAAAAAAAACAAAAAAACTATAAAAAGGAAAAAAAACTTTAAGAAAAATAAATAGCAAAAAAAGCCTTGAAAAAAATAAATGTATAAAAAAACCATAAAAAATTAAATTGAAAAAAAAACAATAAAAATAAATAAAAAAAATAAAAATAAAAATAAAATAAAAACAATATTTTGAAAAAAAAAATGATTTTTTAATTTTATTTGAGGTGTGATAAGCCTCATTGATCTTAATGGTAGCTAATCATCGCATGCATATATATATATATATATATATATATATATATATATATATATAACTTAAAAAAACATCTAATAAAATAAATTAAAAAAAATCGATCGTAGGTCTTTGTGGGAGGGGAGCTAATAATGACATGTTAATTACAAGCTTTTTATGAAAAAATAAAGTAAAAAAAGTTTTTAAAAATAACAAATCTTATGAAATTTTTATGAATTTATGTTCAAAGAAAGATACTGGCATTTTATGTCTTTTTTTTTTTCAATAAAATTGATTCAAATAAGGTTACAAGTAAAAATAACCAAAAAAAAAATGTTAAAAGAAATTAACATACATTTAAAAAAATAACAAAAACTAAAAAAACATTAAACAATTAAAAAAACATAAAAAAAATGAAAATTTATCGAAAAAATAAAAACTATTAAAAAAATTACAAAATAATAATTAAATAAACATTAAAATAGAATAAATTAATAAAATTAATAATCAAAAAATAAAAAAACATTTAAAAAAATGGAAAATCAATTACGTTTAAAAAAATTATAAAAAATAAAATAAAATAAAAAACATAAAAATAAAAAATAATTTAACTTTTTAAATTTTTATTTATGTTTTTTTAATAATTATTATTATTATTTTCAAATAGTTTTTTCATTTTTTATTTTTTATATATTATTTTTTTATCGATTTTTTTTAATTGTTTTTATTTTTTTATTTTATTTTCCAAATTTTTAAAAAATGTTTTTTTATTTAATTTTGTTTTTATTATTTTATGTTTTTTACTTTCTTTTATTTATTATTGTTAATTTATTTTAATGATTATTGAAATAGTTTTTAATTTGTTTTTTTCAATATGTTTTTCATTTATTTAATGCTTTTTTTAATTTAAAAATAATTTAATAGTTTATAATTTTTATTTATTTTATTTTATTTTTTTAAATGTTTTTTTTAATTATTATATTTATTTGTTTTTATGTTTTTTATTTTCATTATAATTTTATTAATATTTTTGTTTTTATATTTTTAATAGTTTTAATATTTTCCTTTTCTTTTTCAATTTAGTTATCTTTTGAGTCAATTTATTTATTTTTAAATTGTTGTGATGTTTTTTTTGGTTTTTGATATATATTTTTTTTAATTTTATTTATTTATTACTCTTTTTTTAACTGGTTATGTTTCTAATTTTTTTTCAAGTTATATATATATATATATATATATATATATATATATATATATATATATATATATATATATATATATATATATATATATATATATTACTTTAAATTTTATTTCAATCATATATTTTTGGAAAAAATAATACTTAAAATGTCATTATCTTTCAATATAAAATTCATAAAATTTGTTATTTGTTGAAATTTTTTATTCAATATTTTTTTTTAATTAAATATGTTTCTTTGCCAAAATATTTTAAAATACATATTTTTTCATTATATTTATATGCAAAATGTGTAATTTTTCCAAATGGTTAAAATTGATATATTTTAGTGACAAATATTGTATGTGTATTGAAGTATTAATTAATGATATATAAATATATAAAAAATCATAAACTAAAAATATTAATGTTACTAATTTTTTTCAAATTTTAGAAAACAAATTAAAAATTTCATTATAAAAAAACATTGCCAAGAAAAACAAAAAACACATGTTTGAAAAACCCTTAATAAATAATCTTAACACGAAAGACAAGAAATTGAAAAAGATAAAAAAAGATATATTAGTCAACATTTAAAAAATATATATATTTACACTTAATACATTTGCAAATTTAAAGTGTAAAAAATGAGCTCTTTAAAAAAGAAGGATTGATGCTGCTGCGTTAGCACTTTTCAAAATCAACATGAAAATATGCTTCAAAAACTTGATACATCAAAAATTTTAAAGAGCCAAAAATAGGCTCCAAATTTTTTTTATTATGAATAACCAATTTTCAAAATCAACAAGAAAATCACTAACAATTAAAAAAAGTCTATACATAAAAAATTTAAAGTGCCAAAAATATGCTAAATTTTTTTTATTCTGAATAACCACTTTTGAAAATCAGCATGAAAATCACTGACAATTAAAAAAACTTGATACATCAAAAAATTTAAAGTGCCAAAAATATGCTAAAAAAATGTTATTATGCATCACCATTTTTCAAAATCGGGTGTTTTTTTTGCTACCTCAAAATAACAAGTAATTGGTAATTTTCTTGTTTTATCGGTAACTATGTTGTTGTTGGAGTGTGCCACCTGAGGCAAAAATTGGGCTTGAAGTGTTTTCTCTTGCCAACCCAATGAGTAAACTGTTGATAGTTGTTAGCATCTATTTTTTAGTGGGAGATGACACTGATAGATATGTTTGGATCACTTTGCTGAGGATTTGTGGGCATATAATGCTAGAGTTTTAATACATATAGATAATATTGTGTATTTAGAAAAGTTTCATAGCAAAGAAAGGGAAATAGAAACAATTGGGAAATTGGGAAATTTATATTTTTCAAATTCAGTCTTGCTTTGGAAAGTCGGAAAGTCAATAAAGCAAGAAAAATAAAGAATGAGTGAGAGTTCTAAATATATTTCTATTTTGAAAAATGCTACATAACTAAGTTTAAAATGGTGATTTTTTAAATATGTATTTATCTATTAGATAATAGGTGGGGAGTCATGTTGGATTTTTTAGATTTTAGATTTAAGTTCTTTAGGGAAGAGTAGGTGTGTATTTTTTTTTTGTTTGGTCTAAGATTGTTATATTATCTAGAGTTATTAGAAAGTATTCAAAATTTAAAATGAACTAGAAAGAAAATGATTAACATACCTCATTGTTAGAATATATATATATATATATATATATATATATATATATATAATTCGAACTTAGTAACTATATTTCAAAACATAAAATAGTTACACAATAAAACTTAGCTTAAATATTGGGCACTACAATTTTCATTTCCACAACATGCTTCCACCTCTGCCAAGAATATTTTTTCCTTGACAACTAGGCCGGTCTCCACTGCCAAATGCACTGCCTTTTGGGAGCTCACTCAGCATTAAAAAATTAATTGTGATATATTCAATCATTTTTATGATAATTTGTTTAATTATTTTATTTATGTATTTATTGATATTGATTATTTATAAATTCTAAGAAAAATAATCATATTTACTTTACATTATCATATAGTAAATATATCACTTGCCATAAAGAGCGTCACTTAATGGCCAGAAATTTCAGCAAATGTGATCCAAAGTCTACAAGCTAGAATGGACATCACAAATTATAAGATGATTTTTTAAGTATCTATGTTAAATGGCTACATTATTCAATTTTTTACTTTTTGTATTATCTAGTTGTTTCAAGAACATAATATTCAGGTTATATTGTCTTTTTATTTCAGTCAATAGAACTTCATAGGGAGCATAGATCAATGATCATCAGACGAGTATGAGTTTTTATCTTTACTTACTTCTTATGGAACCATGTCCAGTATCTCTCTAGAAAATTTTGTAACTTTGAAAATCTGTATATTTTTTATTCATAATGAATAACAAAAAAATAACTCTTTACAGTGAAAAAAAACACAGGCGAGATAGTGTTTTGGAGATAACCTCATTGAATCTCTATATAAAATTGCATACGATATTTCATAACATATTACAACACAATCTATGGTCGGGGCTCACACTCTGAGCCCCAGTATAACTCGTTCTCACTTTTACATTGTTTGACCCCAAATTGCTCCTTCAATTGTTGTAGACAAGCAATTGATATTCTCATTGTTATTGTGTTGCACCTCGATTGTATCAATGGAACTCAATGGTAAGTACTATTCACACCTACTATGTGCTTTTTGTATACTTATTCGTCATTATTTCCTTTTTATTATTATTATCTTTGGGGTTTTGGGCTGCAAAGAGTTGGGATATGACTAGCAGTTGTTGCGCGGCATCAATGAGGAAGTCCTAGAGTAGGGGTTTGTATGAAACGGTGATCGACATCCGAAGATAAGATTGAAAAATACTTGGAGGAAGATGGAGCAGGGGACAAGCCTTTTGTCGGGTGTGTCAATCGACATATGGAAAGGAACAATGGTGGGTGTCATAGGGCCAAGCGGGAGAGGAAAGTTAACATTCCTGAGGGCACTAAATAGGCTTTAGGAACTATTTGTTGTCTCCCCCTTCCTCGATAATCACATCATCTCTAACCTGTTGATTTTTTATTCAAAATTTCAAAAATTCAATCTTGATTTTTTTTTCAAAATTTCAATAACTTTAAATATTAAAAAGACTTATGAACAAAATTTCCATTAACTAAGGAGATTATATATATATATATATATATATATATATATATATATATATATAAAATTTAATTAAATAACAAAGTTAATGTTTTATTTAAGTAGTTAATTTTTAAAAACAAATTACTATATTTATTATTAAAAAAGTATTTAAAATACAAGTTAATTAAATATAAATTAATAATAATAATAATTTTTTATTTCATAAATAAAGTGTATTATAAGACTCCATAATTTTGGTATCTATGCTTTTGTAATCCATCATATAAATTGTAAAAAATCTTTTGGTAATAATCACATGCAATGGAACATTGTCAATGCGTTTCAGACCAACCAGTGTGTTTCATCATCAAAACTAGGTGAGAGATCAGATCATGAAATTAAGTTTAAATAGAAGTAGAGATGGCTAAACTAGCCATTAGGAAAACGACTAGTTTGACTTTTTTTTTTTTATAGTTAATAACGACTAGTTTCATTTTTATTATTAAAATATTTGATTTATTCAATTAATTAATGGATTAATTATCTTACTAAATAATTATTTAATAAATATATATATAAATTTCATATTTTATTTAGTTGATTTAATTATTTAATTATAAATTTTATTCATTTATTGAAGCGCGAGGTCCAATCAACAATGACCTATAAATATGAAAAAGAAGAAGAAGAAGAAGAAGAAAAGAATGAAGACAATAATAGATAAATAAAAATAAATTAAAAATTATATATAAAAAAATATTAAAAAAAAATATAAACTATAAAAATATAAAATAAAAATAAGATAAAAATAAATAAATCAATCAATAATAATAATGAAAAATAAATAAAAAATAAAATAAACAAAAAAATAAAAAAACAAAAAAATAAGAGATAAAAATAAAAATAAAAATAAAAATAAATTCAATTAAAAATTAAAAATAGAAAAATAAAGGAACAATAAGTAGGAAGAGAAAAAAAAAAGGCAATCATGAATATAAGACAGGTATCCAACAGCTATTGATGATCCAACCACATATTCATTATGTCAATTTTAAGATCCTAATGATATTGGTTTTCATGATCTCTAGCCAAATATAAAATATAATAATGCTATATGCAATACGAAATTAATTAAATAATTTATTGGTTGTAGTTTGGTTGTTGAGTGTTGTTGGCATATTTTTTTGTTAAATTTGTTCAAAATTTGACAAGGATGTGTTAGAATCATAAGTTTGAACTTTGAACTTTGAGGAATATATTTATTTGTTTAAAAATATATTTTGAATAATAAAAAATCAAAATATCTCGAAAATTTATTTTACTAAATTCCTATAAAAATACTTCAAAACCTAAATAATTAAAAAATAAATTTTACTACTCAAAATCAGACACAAATCATAATAAGAATACTATCATCGCAATTATTAAAACCTTATACTTGAAATGAAATAAAATTTAAAACCTAAATTATAGTAATCTATGGTTTTCTTAGTGGTTTTCAAGGGTTTTCTAAGGTTTTCTTGTTTGTTTTTTGTGGTTTTTGTATCATGGGTTTTCCTTTAAAATTATTATTTTTTATTTGTGAGAAAAAAGAATTGAAATAATAAAATAATGGTAGAAAACCTACCTTGACTTCCAAACAATCGTTGGGTCGAGGTTTCGGCATGTTGATGGGGCCACTGGGTGGCTGGATCAAGCTCCCCCATCCTCAGTCCAGCTGCAATTTCACTCGTGGTTTGCCCAAAATGGTATGTGCACATCATAGGTGGGTTTTCTTATTAACAAATAGAGGCTCAGTCAAACCTCATTTTACATTTCGTATCTAGGTTCTATTGGTAGGAAATTTCAAAAAAGATCAGCTCGGGTTACACTCAGGTTACACAGGAGATCGAGCTTCTAAATAAGCTCGAGTTATACAAGAGATTGATTGGTTTGTTTTATTACTCGATTGAGCTGCTTTTCTTCACCCGAAAGTTTCCTCGCTCGCCAAAAAGTGTAAACCAATTTCACACATAAACCCATTCATGGCTTAGTTGGAGGATATAGGGTAAGTTGTTTTGTTGAGATTATGTGGGAAATGACCATGTTACTACACCTACAATCAAGGTCAGCATATATAATAGCCAACTATGACCTCCCCAAGTTTATAGGATGGCTTTTCATAGAAAACTTAGGTTGTAGGATCATAAAATCAACAAGATATTCCCATGAATCTATAAATATCACGACATCTTCCAAAATTCCTTTTGGTTTGATAGTTAACATTTTGAAAAAGATACAAACAATGAGTGAATGGTCTTAAGAAATTATTCATAATTTCTTATGATAAGTTTGTTGTTTAACATTATTTTCGAAGTGTCATTTGGTGAATTTAATCATTAAAATAAGAAATGTTATATTTTTTTAATATTTTTCACAAAATGAAATTTAAAAACGCATAATATCTAATTAAAACATGAAGTTAAACACACACATCTACTTACTTTTAAAAAAATGATTAAAGGTTACAAAATTTGGAAAACTCCAGGGAAAAAAATTAATAAATAAATCTATGATAAAATTAATTTTAAATTGAATGTTTACAAATTTTTATTAAATTTATTTATGATAAATTTAATTTAAATTACATTTTTTTTTTATCATGTTTCTTTCTAACACATTTACTTGAAAACAAAAAATTATTGATATATACTTTCAAGTATTAAGATATGAGTGAAGAGAAAGGGTGAGAAGGAAAAACCATCATAATTTATTTATCAAACATGAGTGATGTCATAATTTCATTGTCAAACTAAGAGTAGAAACAATTATTACTAGTTGCAATCTACTAATGAAAATTGACTCATTACTCATAAAAAAAACATGTAAACATGTTTTCACTTTTTAGATATTTGACTATTAACTTTTTTCCTCTTGTTTCTTTATTTTATAAAAAAATTAACTCTTTACCAAACAAAATCAATTTTAGACCATATAATTATACTACTTGTTATGATCACGAAACATTTATTTAAAATTTAAAATACAATTTAATAATTATGAAAGTTATATAAAGCTAGTTACTAAGATGTTTTTATTCAGAACCTTTTAATTTTTTATTTTAATGTATTTTTAATGTATTTTTATATCATTTGTATGTATTGTTTTCTTTATAATGTGAAGTTATTTACCATTATTATATATGATTATTTTTGAAATATATGGGCGTGATTAATAGCTACAAATTATATATAATTAAGGTTGGGATAATAAGGGTGAGAAAAATAATTTTGTAAAATGTTTAAATATTTTTTTTATTTTTTTTCAAATTTCTATTATTATAGAGATGATAGAATTATGCAAAATATCTCTTAAATCATATATGGAATATGTGAAGAAAGTTTTATGAAATATGTTATATTATAAAGATGAGTGAGACAAAAGGTTTGTCTTAATTAATATAAAAGATATTTTAGAACATGCTATATTATATAATTTATATTAGGTGTGGTATAATTTATATACGAAATAGATTTTTTCTCTAAAATTTTAGCAAAATGATTTCAAGAAAAAATGTGTTTTTTTGTTATTTAAAATGCATTTTTGAATACATAAATAGATGTATTTTATAATTTAAACAACTTCAACTGAAGTTTTTAAAAATTTCTACTATATTTTAGTTAAAATTAACCAAAATAAATGTCTTGAAAAATATCATTTTATCTAAAATTTAGACTATCCCTATCTACCATCTATCAGGATTGGCAGCCCCCAAATCCAGTTTTACTGATATGGCTAATATGTTTAAAACAAAATTGTGTCAAGGATCCCAACAAGCTTATAAAAGGGCCCTTCTCTCTTGGGAAAAAACTCATTAAAATGAAAAAAATAGGAGGCCTTGGTTTATTGGACCTGTATATGTTGAATCAGGTCATGGGAGTAAAGCTTTGGTGGAGGTGGATACAGGGAGGCAGAGATTTGTGGAAATATATTTGGGAGAAAAAATATGCAATTTCATTATCTACTGCATGAAAATAGAAGGTTTAAAACACTCCAAAAGGATCGGAAATTTGGAACTTAGCAGTGTCAAACAACGAATTCTTTAGGGAACACATCTTTCGGGAAATCAGAGGAGGAAACATTGCTCAGTTTTGGGAAGATTCATGGCAGAAAAGGGAGAAATTATTTGGAAGAATAGATATAGGAGAGATATTTTTATTCACTAATCAGTTGAATACCAAAACAATAGCTCAATTATAGGATGAAGGGGAAGACTATCAATGGAGGAAATGGAGACTAGAAGAACAATGAAAAAATTCTCCAAATACTCATCATTGGGAGAACTATGAAAATGAGTTAAAATCTAGAAAATTAACTGCAGCGGTGGGATAAGATATCCTCAAATGGGGGTACAGAACCAAAGGGATGTTTACAATTCAAGAAGGATACAACATTCAAACTAATAACATACAGACTCTAGCAGTACCCCTTTGGGAAAAAATCTCGTCTGCAAATCATTGGCCAAAAATTGAATATTTTTTGTGGCTAGTTATTCATGGAAAGATACTTACCTGGGATCAGTTGCAGAAGCATGGAATGCAGGGTCATTTTGCATGAAATATGTGTGGGAAGCATAATGAAACAATCCAACACCTGTTGAATAAAGGCCCTATAGTGGAACATCTTTGGCAGAACCTCTCCTTCCTTTTCCAACAAACAGATAGAGACAAAAGGAGTATTAGACACACAATTGAAGCTTGGAGAAAAGGGGGATATCAATGCCTAGTTATTAAAAGAGCTTAGTCACTTTCTATAGGCTTTCTTATGTGGGAAATATGGAAAGAAAGGAAGAAGATAATGTTTATAGAGGAGACTCGGCAGACAGAAGAGACCTGGAAGAATATTATGGAAAATATAAGAGAAACCATCCTTGTTGAAAAATGGCATCAAGATTACTAGAAAGTGAATGCGAACAAGGCCAAAATTTTGGAAAAATTAAACCTCAAATCCCAAATTCTTACCTTGGCTTCTTGGAAACAAAAATTGATGATATGTCATCTGAGGGATAAATTCTGGGTTCCCCTACAAGGCTTCCTCAAACTCAATTTTGATGGGGCTTCAAAAGGTAATCATGGCAAAGCAGGAGTAGGAGGCATCTTCAAAGATTCTCGAGTTTAGGTAAGAAGGACATATGCGATAGAGTTGGGTTTTGCTATAAATAATGAATTTGAGCTAACTGCGGTTGAACAAGGCCTCCTCATAGCAAGAGGAGAGCAGTATAACATGCTTATAGTGGAGGGTGACTAAGCTATGGTAACAAGGATTCTCCAAAGCCTGCAGCAAGGAGAAAGGTGGGAACAAACAAGCTGAAGATGGAGAATAGCCCGGCTAATTCAAGAAATGAAGGACCTTCTACGAAGTATCAACTACATGATTCTTTCTCGCATCCGTTGAGCTGGAAATGCAATAGCTAATTTTTTGGTGAGCTGGGAGGGTAATCATGAAGGAAAACAACTAGATATCACTTGGGATAGACTGGCTCAGGAGGTAGGGCTTCAGACTTTGCAGGGGATAGTGGACAAAGACAACAACGAAAATCAGAATCCCCGATTAGGGTGCCAGGTGTACGGAGGAAGGAGTGAGGTGGAAGGAAGTCGTGCGGGCCACAAAGTGAGTTCATGATGACACACAGTGAAATATGTTGGTGGATTCACCCACATCATATAATGATGCCATTAAATTCGGACGGAAAACAGCTCACGCTGTTAGAGAGGTTTTGGGGAAAGCGCCGACGTGGGAGGAAGAAAAGAGAAGCTAAGGATTGCAATTTATCCCCTCTGCGGATGTCTATTGAGCAGGAAAAGGAATTGGCAGCAGTTGCGTATCACTTCCTCGGGTATATTTATAGTTTCATTCTCAATATGACTGTCTCTGCGGTGAAAGAAGGCCTTGGTCTGTTTTTTTCATTTCTTTTCTCTGTGTTTAGAATGGAAGAAAGTCACCCTAGTTTTTATAAGATGTATGATTCATGGGCTGCTCAATAAAATTCTTCATGGGATTTTATGGTTGTTAGCTCATGGATGTCTGATACCTATGGGTGTTGGATTCTATGTTTGCATGCAAATTATGTTGTGGTCTTTCTCCATGGTTTAAAGTTTGCATGAAAATTATGTTTTGTTCTCGCCAGTCATGATAATTCCAAAATTTTGGGTATGAAGAATGTTGGCGAGGTGGCAGGAGAAAGTGTGGGGGAAACCATGAATCTCGACTCATTTTGTCATTTGAATTATTTGAATAGCCTTGAATGTTTCTTAATTCGCTTTACATGTCAAGATTATAGAGTCGTGTATCAATTCCAAGCCCCTTCTTGTCAATTTCTCATCTTTATATGCCCAATTCATAGTTATGGAAGTCCAATTATGAGTCTACCATCTCAATTCCACCGCATATGTTGCAATTTTTGGAATTACACCGGTTATGGCCATAGTGATGTAGGTCAATCTTTGTGCCCTGTTTGCGAATTCCACAGTTCAGCATGACAATCTCATGAAATTGCATGCATGGCATATAATGATACTTTGGGGAGTAGAGTTATGTATTATAATGTTAATATCATCAGGGGAAGCTTGCATGGTAAGCTAAATTCTGGGTTTTTTTTTGGGGAGCCTAATTCTATTACCACGCATACTAAGGTTTCATTCTCGAGTCGCATATGTCAAGTTTATTAGGTTTCATTCTCGGGTTGCATGTGTGAAGCTTATCAGGTTTTGTCTTAGTGTCTTAGTCACTGTCAGATCTCTTAAGCACGTAAGTCTCGAGAAGGGTATACATAACAAAATGTGGAAGGTTGAGGCTCCTTTGTGTGGCCCTGTTATAGAAATTGAAAGAAACAAGAGTTGTCGTGGTTTGAAAATTTTATAATGCTTAGGGATAAAAGAAGAGTGACAGATGAATCACAACAAATGAACATGGTTAGGGCGGTGACCCTCAATAAGCAGGAAATTATCTTCTGTAATCTTACTAAATTCAATATTGCAATTTGTTGCCTTCTATGGGTCTTCTTAGTACTCCTCATTCACTAGCTCCTACACGTTGGGGGAGTACCCTAGTGTGGCCTAGCAATACAGTTCAGTTGCTGGTCAAACACCATCAATCCAAAATGGTGAAAGTGCAATCTATGAAAAAAGAGGGTAAGGATAAAGGAAATTCAAAAGAGAGGCCAAGCAAGAGAGGAAGGAAGTCTTGGAAGGCAATAATGGAGAAACGTTTCCATGCCTACAGTGTAGGTATAACTAGCCATTGTTAATGTTTAAGAAATAGGTGGAGATCCGAAAGCAACCTCTATTTTAACAGAAATGCACAGGGACATCTAGGAAATCCATCTCCTGCAACACCATCAGAATGTTTGCCTTGGCCGAATGGAACGACAGCATCAAAGTATGAACCAAGTTGACATGCCCAGGTCAATCGTCAAGGACCCAACGCCCATCGAATCATCAGATGACTAAGTTTTATGGTTCATTGTTTTTGTTTTGGGATGCAAAGTACGAATAGCATTTACTTTCTCGTTAAGTCTTTAGATATAGTAGATAATAGAATTGTTAAGGTAGCTAAAGACAGATTTAAGCTTTATCAATTTTGGTTGGCCAATAACTGTCTGAGTTGGCCAATAGACTTGGTTTCCTATCGGCAGGTTGAGGCCATCAAATATATATTATACCTACTATTTTGATCTAATGAATAAATAAAAAGGTACTACCAAATATATATATATATATATATATATATATATATATATATATATATATATATATATTAATTAAATTTGAAAATTACTGTTAAATTATATTAATAATAATTTTCAAATATAATAATTATTATTATATTTTAATTTATTTGATATATATATATTACCTACCATATCAAAATATTTTTCCTTGTGAACTTCATAATACAATATTAAAACATTTTTTCATTGTGAACGTCATTTATATGATACGTAGAAATATCTTATACGGATTTATATATATATATATGTGTGTGTGTGTGTGTGTGTGAGAGAGAGATTAGTATTTAAAAAGTTTTAATTTAAATATATTTAAAACATCAAAAATCAATTGGAAATCACATTTGTTTAGAGTACGATAACATAATTAAAATGGTCCACAAATTTCGAATTTAGAGTTCTAAAACAAGATTTTACTTTAAAATGAGCCAATCACTACATTTCATAAATGATGAAGAATAAATTTATTAAAATAAGAACATTTTTAATATTTAAATAAAATTCAAATTTCTTACAATTTTTTTTGCCAAAGGCAGAATTGCAATCGAATCTTCAATCAAATTATAAAGGAAAACCCATTAAGAGACACGATATCTAAGAGAAGTGTATCCCACACTGTATATACGTAAGACATGGGAAAATTTAAGTGACCTAATTAATGTGGGTTCCAACAACAATGTGAAGACAACGACAGGCAAGAAGTGTTGTAGAGGTAACTTCATCCAATCTCTGTATAAAAGTTGATACGATCTTTCAGAAGCTACATCCGGCCCTTGCACACTAAACCCCAATATAACTCGCTCTCGCTCTTGCTTTTACCTAAAAATTGCTTCTTCAATTGTTGTTGAGAGGCAGCTGATATTCTCATTGTGATTGTGTTGCACATCGATGGTATCAATGGAACTCGATGGTAAGTACTATGTATGAAACCCATTTTGTTTTTTTTTTAACGCTTCTTCTTCTTTTTTTAACTGTTAAAAGATTTAATCTTTCCATTAAGTGTTAGTTTAGAAACCAGTTTTAGAAACTAGTTTTTAGTTGGTTCAAATTGTTTCTATGTAACTGTCTATATGCATGTATATATAGATTTCTCATAGTAAAATAATTTACAGCTTGTGCTCTCCAACAATCTTTTGTATTTGTTTCTTCTTCTCTCATTCTGTCATGGTATGAATTGGGGTTCTTTTTGGGCAAAGGTGAACCGCTGGAGATTTGTTGCTGAAGACTTGCACTCGTTGTTTGAAGCGGTCGTTTGAAGCTTTTGAAGCAGAATGTTGTTGAAGACTTGCACTAGTTGTTTGACGTTGTCGTTTGAAGTTTTTGAAGCTGAGAAGTTTTCCTTCTTTTTCACTGCAATTTTGTCTTTGTTGTTTGAAGTTGCCAAGTCATTGAACGAAGGAGCCTCCAACGAGGAATTTGTAAGCCGTGAATTGAGTTCAGCCATCGAAGGTGCATGACTCAAAGTTTTTATAGTTGTGTAATCATTATTAGAAAAAGGCTGACAAGTGTTTTACTTGATTGGTTTTAATCGTTTGTCTAATCAGCGTTTTAGGAAGGCTTCCACCTTTTTTTTTTCTTTTTACTTGATTCACAGTTTTTAAAAATTTTTGTGTAATCGGCTGCCACAGTTTTGGCTTTTTAGCCTATTAATGAGGTTGTTGAAAGAAAGGGAATGAGGGTGTTGAAAGGAAAGGAAATATGTCTTCGATGTTGGTGTGAATATTCAATTATGGGATTTATAAAATTAAGGTGTTGAAATTAAAAAGAGTTAAAAACAATATAGTTTTTAATCATCTTCATCGAAATTCTATTTGTGCTATCTATTTGGAATTGTTTTTAAAAATAGTTGTTTTCAATTTTTTGATTACTTCAAACATGGCCTCGACAAGTCAGTTTGCAATCCCTACGCCTCTATTTAGTGGGAAACATTATGAAGGCTTAGGGTGTTGGGAATCATTAGAGTTGGGGTTCATAGAACCTGACACAAATACAATTGCTAGAATGATTGTTGTTCAAAGAAAACAATTTGATGAACCTAAACAAAAAGAAGGTAGAGAAAAGTCCTGCATTTTAAATTCTTTAGATGATTCTATTTTTCCTAAAATCACTGCTGCTAAGACTACTAAGTCAATATGGGATATACTTAAGGTTGCTTATCAAGGAAATTATAAAGTAAAAATGGTGAAATTGCGGACTCTCAGAACACAATTTGAAAGACTTAAAATGACTGAATCAGAAATAGTTGATCGGTTCATGACTAAAGTTATGGGTATTGGTAATCAGCTTCAAATTAATGGTGAAGAACTTGATGACCAAAGAATTGTGGAAAAAAATCTTAGATGTTTGCCTAAAAAATTCGACATGATAGTTATTGTTTTTGAGTCGAGAGAATTAACAAACTTTTCTGTGGAAGAATTAACTGGTTCTTTCTTGGCTCATGAAGCAAGAATTAATTTAGATGTCAGTAATTTAGAGCATGCTTTCAAATCTAAAGCTTCTATGGATAGAGGTAGAAGCAAAGGTTTTCGTGGCAGGAGAGGAAAAGGTAGAGGACAGTCTCAGTCTTATGATCAATCATAGGTAACTCAAGCACATTCACAGCAGTCTCAAAGTGATCATGGTCGTAGGTGGATAGATAAATAAAAAATTCAATGTCACTATTGCAAAAAATATGGCCATTATAAGTCTGAATGTCGAAAACTACAGTATTTTTTAAATAAAAACAAAGCCAATGTCACAAACACTGAATGCAAAACATCAGATGCTTTATTTCTGGCATGCCAAGTGACTGTGCAAGTACCTAATAAAGATTTTTTGTTAGTAGATAGCGGATGTGGTTATCATATGACTGGCTATAGTGATTTTTTTTCACATCTTGATACATCTTTCAGTTCCTCTATTGGTTTAGGTGATGATCGCTAGGTTAAAGCTTCAGGAAAGGGTGTTGTACCTGTCTTGACCAAATAAAATGTTGTGAAGAATATCTATGATGTTTATATGTAACCAATTTCAACCATAATTTTTTGAATGTTGGTCAATTAGATGCACATGGTTATGATATTAGCTTTCACAGCACTACTTGCACGATTGTTGATAAACATAAGTCTCTTGTTGCAAAGATTCCAATGACAAAGAACAGGTTGTATCAATTATAGTTGAAAAGTGGGAAGTTGTATGCACATAATTCTTCAATGCTGACTCTGATCTGTGGCATTTGTGATATAGCCATTTACCTATCCAAAGTATGAGTTTGTTGCAAATATAGTCTATGGTGAAAGTTTTTCCTTTGTCTTATCATATCTCTTCCTGTACAAGTTTTATAATGGGTAAACATAAGCGAGATATTTTTGCTTCAGTGTCTAATAGAGAAAAAGAACAACTAGAGTTAGTGCATACATATTTTTGCGGTCTAATGCAAGAAAAATTAGTTGCTGGCAGTCTCTATTTTCTTACTTTCATTGATGATTTTAAGAGGAAAATTTGGGTGTATTTCATCAAATATAAATCGAAAACATTTTCGAAGTTTAAGGTGTTGAAAGCCGAGGCTGAAAAACAGAGTGGCAAGTTTATTAAAGTTCTGAGGTTTGATAAAGGAGGTGAGTATGAATCTAATGAATTCATTGATTTTTGCAAATAACATGGTATTAAAAAACAAACAACAACCAGTTATACTCCATAGCAAAATGGAGTCGCAGAAAGAAATAATCAAACAATTATGAATGTGGCTCGAAGTTTTCTTAAAACACGAAATTTCTCTAAAGATTTATGAGTTGAAGCAGTTGCATGTTCGGTAACAGTTTCACACTTTCGAGTATTTGGTTGTATTTCTTTCGCTCATGTTCCGAAAAAATTAAGAAAGAAGCTTGATAATAGGAGCGAAAATTATATTTTTATAGGATATAGTGATCAATCTAAGGCATACATATTGTTTAATCCTATAACTAAGAAGTTTGTCATAAGTTGAGATGTGAAATTTCTGGAAGACAAGTCTTGGAATGAAATGGAGAACAATACTTGTCTTAATCCTTTTATTTTGTTAGACGAACATCAAGCACCTACAACAAGCTCTCCAAGATTACAAGTTTAAGACAAAACCAATAGTAGTTCATCAAGGAGTAGCAGTTCATCATCTTTTCAGTCTGATTCTAATAATCCTAAAATGAGAAACTTAAGTGATATTTATGCACAAGATGATGTTGATGATATTGTAAATTTTGCATTTCTTTCATTTCAACCTACTTGTTTTGAAGAGACTATAAAGGACAAAGAATGGGTAGATGCTATGAATAATGAAATCGATGCTATTGAAAGAAATCAAACTTGGGATTTGGTTGATATACCTAATGATAAAAACTCTATAGGTGTCAAATGGGTTTTTAAAACAAATTTAAATGAGAGAGGTGAAGTTGATAAGCACAAAGCAAGATTAGTTACCAAAGGTTTTTCACAGCAACCTGGCATAGATTATGGTGAAACATTTGCACTTGTAGCAAGAATTGATACTGTTCGATTTGTATTAGCTATTGCAGCACAAAACAAGTGGCCGATTTACCAAATGGATGTAAAGTCTACTTTTTTGAACGGTGTTTTGAACGAAGAAGTGTATTTTGATCAGCCACCTAGTTTCGAAATAAAAAATCAAGAACATAAGGTGTACAGGTTGAAGAAAGCATTATATGGCTTGAAGCAAGGTCTAAGAGCTTGGTACAGCCGAATAGACCATTACTTGCTGAATAATGGTTTCAGAGGAAGCAACCATGAGCCCAAATTGTATATCAAGAATGATCATCAAGGTAATATTTTGATACTGTGTTTTTATGTTGATGATATAATTTATACAGGGAGCATGTAGTTAGGTGAATTTAAAGTTGTAATGAAAAATGAATTTGGAATGACAGATCTTTGATTAATGAGATATTTCTTAAGTATCAACGTGAAACAAACACAAGATGGTATGTTTATGAGTCAATAAAAGTATGCTACTAACATTTTGAAAACGTTTAAGATGGACAGGTGTAAACTAGTGGATAGTCCTATTGAAGCTGGTACAAAGTTGAGTAAAGATGATGTGGGTACTATTGTTAATGTGACTTTGTATAAGAAACTTGCTGGTAGTATTATGTATCTTATGACTACTAGAACTAATATAGCATTTGCAGCTAGGTATATTTCCAGGTTTATGGAATCTCCTAAAGACTGTCATTGGAAGGCTAGAAAAAGGGTGTTAAGATACATTACAGGTACATCTACTTATGGTTTATTGTATGCAGCCTCCGCAGACAGTAAGCTTGTTGGTTATACAGATAGTGATTATGCAGGATGTATTGATGATTGGAAAAGCACTTCTAGCTTTTCTTTTCTATTTGGCAGAAACTTGATCTCGTGGTCATCCAAAAAGCAACCCATATTTGTGCTACCTTCAACAGAGGCTGAGTACATTGGAGCAAATTCAACATCATGTCAAGAAGTTTGGCTAAAGAGACTTCTCTCTGACTTCAGATATATAGAAAATGAACCTATTTCAATCCTTTGTGACAACACTTCCGCTATTTCCTTGTTGAAGAACAATGTCTTTCATCAAAAGAGCAAACATATCGACACTCGTTTTCACTTCATTTGTGAACTCGTAAAAAATGGTGATATTGTTCTCAAATTTTGTGAATCCAAGGAACAGTTAGCGGATATCTTCACCAAACTGCTAAGAAAAGTTGATTTTGAATTTCAATGTCAAAAGTTAGGCATAAAACAATGTAACCCTCAAGATTAAGAGGGAGTGTTAAGAGATTTAATCTTTCCATTAAGTGTTAGTTTAGAAATTAGTTTTTAGTTGGTTCAAACTGTTTCTATGTAACTGTCTGTATGCATGTATATATAGATTGCTCATAATAGAACAATTTACAGCTTGTCCTCTCCAGCAATATGTTGTATTTGTTTCTTCTTTTGTCATTCTGTCAAGGACGACTTGGAGAAGGGATTTGCTGATGATGGTGATCGCCATTCGAAGATAAGAGTCAAAAATCTTTGGAAGAATACATAGGAGGGTACGATCATTCTGTTGGGTGTGTCGGTGGACATATGGAAGGGAACGGTGGTTGGCGTAATAGGACCGAGCAGAGGCAGAAAGACGACATTCCTGAGGGCACTGAATAGGCTCTGGGAACCACTCGTCGACTCTATCTTCCTCGAAAACCACGACATAACTAACCTTGACATGCTCTTCGTCCGTCGTCCTGTGGGCATGCTCTTCCGAACACCAGCCCTCTTCGAAGGTTAGTAATAATTTTGATGTACAATTATTGTTCATGTCCATGAATTGTGTGGGGATAATTTTGTTTATACACAGGAAGCATTGCGAATAATATAAGGTATGTCCCGACACTCCGCGGTAAGAAATTATCAAACGAGAAGGTCGTTGAGTATTTGGGCTTGGCGGATTTGGGCTCCTCGCTGGCCGCCAGATTCACCAGTTGTCTGTCCGTGGGGCAGGCGCAGAGGGTTGCCTTGGCCGGGGCTCTCGCGAACGAACCTGAGGTCGGTCTTTCTTTTTCTGAATTTGCTTAATGTTGTGGGAATTGGGGATTTTTTACGGTGGAGCCGGAAGAGGATTCTGTCATTTCTTTCTTTTGTCTAAATTTGACTCTTGTGGTTGTGAGAAATAGGTGCTACTGCTAGACGAGCCGACGAGCGCCCTCGATCCCATATCCACTGAGCGCATCAAGGTGTCGATCAGGAAGCTGAGAAGGGGAAAGGGGATGACCATTATCATGGTCTCCCACAGCATGAAACAGATCCAGAGAATCACGGACCTCATTTTTTTGTTGGTGGATAGGCAGATTGTAGAGACTCTGTAACTCGACAAGCTATGCAATGCAAATTATTAAGTGAATTACATCTCTAAAGTTATTATATTATTTAAAATTATTAGAAAATATTCAAAATTTAAAATGAATAGAAAGAAAATTATTAAAATAACTCATTACTAGAAAAAATAAAATATATATATTCAAATCGGTATACTATCAAATTTTTTTCCAAATTAAAAAATATTTATCATAATATCAAATCCAAATTCAGACTTAATAACTATGCTTCAAAACTTAAATAGTTACATGATAAAACTTAAATTAAATATTTGGTGCTGCAATTTTTATTTCCACAACTTGGTTCCACCTCTCCCATAAATATTTTTTCATCGACAACTAGGCCGGTCTCCATCGCCCTAATGAGCTGCCTTCTGGGAGCTTTCTCACTGTTAAAATATTGATCGTGATATATTTAACCAATTTGTTTAATTATTTAATTTATGTATTTATTGATTTTGATTATTTATAAATTCTAAAAAAAAAATTATATTTACTGTACATATGGAATATTGTATTTAGTGTATTATAATGTTATAATTATTTTTTTGTATTTGTACGCAAGTACGTGCATTTGAAATGATGAATCACATTCGAACCTTCTATTTTATTTGCTTGCTGTTCTTATGATATCAAGAGAAGAGATTTTATTTTCACCGTTATCTATGTTTCAAACACAACATTATCCATCAAGATAGAGAAATCTGGCAACAGTTCGCATGCAATAAAACCTTATTAGTCACTGCGTTGCAGGACTATAGCGATCGCTCTGTCGTTAACCGAGCATTAAACGAATTTTTTACCAATATTTCTTTCTTCCTATCATAATTTAACCAAAGTTTAACGAAGGTTATAAAAGTTGTATGGTGACAATTGAAATTTTAACCAAACTTTTTCAGCACAAAAGATTTGACCTCTTATTGGAAACATCACATGTCCCGATGCTAGAATTTTTGAGCAATCTGTTTTATATCCTAAGTTTTTTCTGATTCACTGCATTTTATATCCAAAGTTTTGTTTCCTTCACCGCATTTCCTATCCAAGCTTTTCTTCATATCCAAATTTCACGGCATTTCATATTCATACCCAAAGTTTTCCAATGACATTTCCACATGGCTATGTACATGGAACCTCTCGCCACCTCTTCAACCTCTCGCCACGCCACCTCTTTAACCTCTCACTCCTCTTCAAGAACCAGCAATTGTTGCAATTTATGCCTTCTTTCCGAAATCAAATTTAAATTTCACAATAGGTCTATCATCAGACAACGCCTGATTCTCATGCAGATTCTTCCTCTGCCTGTCGAGTTCGTCGACCTGATCAAGCCCATGCTTGATGGAATCAATGGATGGAGAAAAGGCCTCCATGATAGAGGGGAGTATAACCACTAGACGGGCCAGCAGCGAGGGAATCTTGACAGGGCTTACCTGTTTTTGCTCGGGGGCAATGGGAAAAGTAAGAAAGCGGTTATTAGAGCAAGGGTGAAGCAAAAAAGCGGTTATTAGAGCAAGACCAGAGCTTCTGCATATAATATGATGCAACTCATTTGCGTTAGAGTTAGGGTTGGTTTTTTCCCTCGCCATTTGTTTCCATGGCAAGCCCTGGAGAAGAAGAACCAGAAGTCGATGCCAAGCGCTGATGCAAACTCACCAGCGACCGCACAACCTTTCACCGCTGCTTGGCATGCTCGATCTTTGCTTCTTGAGGATCCGTTTTTCGCTCGTTCCACACAGGAATGATCTTATAAGTGTGTCAATCAGGGAACGCAGGAAGCCATGGGGGAATGTGTTGATGAGCTGGGGTTTCCCTCATCTGCAGAAAAGTAAGTAAATGTTTCCGTTTTTTCAACACGGGAAACCGCAGCACTGGGCGGGCGAACGAGATCTCTTCGGCATGTTTGGTGTACTGTAAGATTTCACGTACGTTGCCCATTGACCTCGAAACCGAGTGGACGATCACATCCAGGGTGCTCGAAAAAACCTACGCAACCACCATGTCCTCCATGGCATGTATCACATCGAAGATGTTGCATTCTAATATGCCTGTGAGGTGAACATAGTAGTGCACGGACTTACCGAGGTCCCACAGGTAGAGGAAGATGGTTGGAACGATTGGAACACGACACATTTACATATCTGTGTCACGACAATTCGAGAAATCGCTCAGTCAAAGGCATTCACCCCTGCATTGGCCTTTTTCTCATTATTTTTCCGCGTCTGTGCCATTTTTTCTTGCGGTGGTGTTGTCTATATTCCTCGATTGGTGGGAATCCTCGTTACTGAATCATAGAAATTGATTCAATAGAAAATGGTTCAATGGGGTTTTTATGTTAAAACCATACTAAATATTTCCCAAGGATGGTAAAGAAGAATTTTGCGTTAAAACTATCACTCACACGAATAGGAGGCTACGAGACGCGGTGGTTATTTACCTAGTCCTCCTTTATGGTGAAGATGATGGCTTTCAAACAATGTACATCTCATTTATGCAGATGATGGTTTTCAAACAGTGTACATCCCATTTATGTCAAAAGTATCACCAGAAAGCTATTACCACAAAATTGTGAACGAACAACCTTCAAAATGAGTTATAAGTAAATTAAACAGAAAAAAGAATGTTATCCAACATAAATAGATTGGCTTTTAATTTTTAATTTATTATCAAATTGGATATTATTTTGAGGTATTAATCGACAGAATATAAGCATTATGTTTATATTATAGGAATACTTAGTATAACTCAAATAAAGTATACTTAGTATAAGAATTATTTTTATATTATCAATATACTTAGTATAACTCAAATACAGTTTTGACAGTAATTTTATATATCCTGACATTTGTTTAACTCAAATACAGTTTTAGTTTTAGTAGTTTTGACAGTAATTTTATATATCCTGACATTTGTTTAACTCAAATACGGTTTTAGTTTTAGTAATATGGTTTTAGTAGTATTTTTATATATCAGGGCATCAATTTCGAGGGTGTATAACATTATCACATTTTACCCATATTATGATATTTTTTTAGAACCGAGTGTGTCACTCAAATGGACAGGGACTACCGCTACGTAGTTTCCCTTCTTACTTTAAGAATGTTTGTCCAAAGACTTTCTATCTCGCTACGAAAAAAATGGGTGATTTACTTTTAAATAAAACTATCCTGCTACAGACAAAACATGAAAAGTTTGGGAGAATGGTTGGTCAAAATTTGGGTCCCATAGATTGGGTTACTAGGGTTATATGTTTCCTTTTCAAGGGATAGTTTATGTTTAGCTTTTGTTAAAAAATGGATGTAGATGCAATCTTGAAGGGGTTGTGGATGTGGGGTCAAGTCTTGTTTTATGATGTTTATATTTTTTTTAATCCACAAAACAAGGATTTTTTTAATTCGATATGTTTGGATTATTTTCCTAGGTTTGTTGCCATAGTTCTAGAATGTTAAGGACCTAAGGGTTATTGGGAATTAGGTTGGAAGAACCTTATTTGTTCATGAAGTATAATTTATTTAGAAATATTGGTGAGGAGCTCGGGTGACTTGTCAAAGTTGATATTTCCAAATTTCTCGTAGTAAAATTGATTTTAAAACGGGGGGGATTATACTTTTGTGCAACCCATTGGGGTGTGCTTGTTTGGTGTGAGTGACGTAAAAATTTGGAGCACATCATGTATGATTACTCCTAGAGAAGTTCCTCTCCGGAAAGGATCGAGAAGAATGTGAATTTGAAGAAAGTTGAAGAATTGGTAAAAAGTATGGACTCGATGATTATTGAAATCTCTTAGGCGATTAGAAATTTTGATTCAAATGAAGCCCAATATAAGTTTATGTGGGAGCATAGCCTCCAACACTCGTTGAAGATGACCCTTGCTAATTCAAATGTCATCTCTAATGATAACCCTCTGCATAATTTAGAAGTGGTTCAAAATGATAGGGTGCAGGGTGATGTAGGGGTTTCATCTCTTATTATTAAAGTATGTAGTCCAACACAGAAAGGCCTCGAAGAAATTGGCTATGAACAAGGAGATCCATAAAAATCCCGATCTAATGGGCGTTTAGATGAGTCAATTCAGGTTAGTGATGTTATGGTGATGATTACATATGATTGTTAGTAGATAGTGATGTTGTGGATATGGGGAATGAAACTAAGGTTGTTGAAAAATACATTGATAATGGCAATATTGGTGAAGGAGAGCTTTAGAATTCATTATCATCAGACTTGGGAGAATTATTGGGAGTATTATCCTCTTTAGTCCTATTTTTGGAAAATAAAGGTGAGGATAAGGAGGATTTATTATACATTAACAAGAGTCCAATTTTTGACGTGATGAAATTTGGGTTGAAATGGGATTCTCGGAAGCTTAAAAAACCTAAAGGTTGCTTCTCTGATTCTTCTTTGTCTAGTGGGTCTTTTCTGAAATTAATTTCTTATGTGGAATTTAAGGGCTCGTGGGTAATTTCTCAAAATTTAAAACCCTCTGCTTCTAAATTTATTTCTATGGAAGGGCTAATTGGAACCTACTTTCCTCTAGGAAGTAGGGGAAGTGGCTTAAAGAAAAAGGCTTTAGTTTGTTCTATAAGTTTGGACTTGTACTCCCAATAATTTTTTAGTGCCCTCAGAGTAGAGTGATAAAACTACAAGGGTTACCTATTAAAGATATTACCTTTGAATGTCAAGGGGTTTGGGGGTTCCCCTAAGAGGAATAACCCCTTAAGTGTTTGTTCTCTTTTCATAATCAGGATGTCATTTTCTTGCAATAGGCTATGTGTGTAGGCCTGAAATCTATTAAATTTTTATCCAACATTTTGGTGGGGTGGAATTTCTTTTCTGTTGATACTAGTAGGAATTTAGACGGTCTGTTGTCGAGTTGGTCCCCTTCGATTGGTCCTTTTAATTTCTTTGTCTTCAAGGCTAGAATTTTAATGGAAGGGTTTAGTTCTTCCCTTGGGATGAATCTCTCTCATGTCAACTGTTATGGCCCTTATGACAACAAAATCAACTTCTATTTGGATCTATTGGATTTTGATTTCATAAATAAGGATAATTTGATATTAACAAAATATTTGAATCTCTCTTTATCCCCAAGAGAAGTCTGGGGGCCAAACAATTGGATGCTCATACAAGATTTTCTTGTCATTGGATAAAGATGATGGTTTTTGTGGATGTTGAACCCCTGAAATTGGTTCCTACTTGGACCAACCACTAATAAGGGGAAAATGAAGTTGGGAAGTGACTTGACATATTTTTACTAAAGGAGTCTTACTTGCCAAAAGTTATGTTGTATCATCCTATAGTGAGTTGTGAATCTATATTTGATCACAAATTTATCCTCTTATTTCTAGGGGATGTGAATAGAGACATTATTTGTTTCAATTTAATAGATGTTAGTTGGATGATTAGAGCTTCAAGGATTTGGTTAGGTTTGCACAAATTCATATTGACATCTTTGGTATTATTTATCCAATGGAACAATTCTCTAAGAATTTGAAATTTCTAAAGGGGGTTGTTGGTGAGTGGCTAAAAAAGAAAAGGAATGTGGAATTAGATGAACTAGAGTTGATTGAAATCAATTTTATAAATTGGTTTTCAGAAATGATGGGGCATTAACAAATTATGAAAGAGAGAAAATTAAGAATTTAAAAGAAAAAAAAGCAGAGATCCTTAGGGCTCGATAAATTACTTGAAAGCTTAAGAGTATAGTGAATTGAATTGCTAAAGAAGATGCCAATTCAAAATACTTTCATTAGTTTTCTAATCATAGGCGTACAATAAACCATATTTGGTCAATTCAATCACAAGATGACACTTGGTATATTTTTTTGTATGGGGATATTGTGAAGGAAGGAGTTTCTTTCCTCGAAAATTTGTTTGTGTATTGTGGCCATACAAACATAGTTGATGAGATGAGAGTAATCAGGTCCTATCACAGGTTTTTCTCTGATGAAGAATCATATTGGATAGGTAGTCCTCTTTTTTAGGAGGTTCTAAATATCTTGAAGAGGATACCGAAGGACGAAATTGGAGGACATGATGGCTAGTTCATGGAGCTATTTTTGGCTTTTATTTTTCAATATTACGGGGAGGGACATTGTGGAGGTTGTCGAATAATCCAAGAGGGGGTAATTTTTTTTTTGGTTTAATCTCAATGAAAAATTAATTACATTAATCCTAAAATCAGTGAATCCCAAGAATTTCAATGATTATCAACCAATAAATTAGTGCAACAATTATATATATATATATATATATATATATATAATCATTTCAAAGGTGCTAGCTAACATGTTCAATATTGGCTTTCCAAATCATATGTCTTTAGCCCAACTTGTTTTTTTATTCAATACACATGTCCATGATGTTATTGGGTTGGCTCATGAAGCCATGCACTACATGAAGATTAACCTATGAAAAACCTATGATAAAGTGGGAAAGTCCTTTATTAGGTGGTGTTGCTTCATATTGGTTTGAATTTTGATGTGATTTCCTAGATAATGGGTTGTGTTAGATCAACCAATTAGGTTTTTCAGGTTAATGGTGAGTCATTAGAGTTTTTTAGAGCTTCACATGGCATTCGTCAAGTTTGTCCTTTATCACCTTTTCCTTTTTGACTCATCATTGAAGGATTGAGTAGATTAATAGTGGAGACAAAGTCAGAGGGTAGGATTAAAGTAGTAGACTTTGGTCGAGAGATGGTTATAGCTCACATTTAGTTTATAGTTGCTATTTTTTTCTTTGGCTTGAGGATTTTTAAGGAATGAAAAAGTTTCAAAGGTATTTTGCATTGTTTCTCTGTGGTGTCGAGCATGGAGGTCAACCTTGGAAAATCGTCTTGTTTCAACATCATCTTGGATGAAGCCCAAGCGAACTTCATGCAATCAATTTTTCCTCTCACGTATGGTTCTTTAAATGATGACTTTGAATATATTGTATTTTTCTTAAATCCTAACAATTATCAAATCACAAATCATGTTAAAAAGGTGGAAAAACACATTTTTTATTGGTGCAATCAATGGCTTTCATTAGCATTCCATCTAATATTTAATCAATTTGATATTATAAAGAATCCCAATCTTCTAGTTAACTTTAGCGAAAATTCCTAAAAGTATTTTAGGTGCAATAAAAAAGTTATGTATTTATTTTCTTTGGAATGGCAAGAAGCAGGGAGAGGAATTTCTCTGGTGTCTTGGAAAAAAATGGTGCTTCCAAATTCTTTGGGGGATTGGATTTTACATAATATGGAGAATTTTGGACTAGATCTTGTAGCCAAGAGCCATTGCTGTATGATTTTTTTCAATATTCTATGGAGTCTTGTAATGAAGGTGAAATATTTCAAATCCATGTTAGTTGTATATTTTTTCAAGTAAAATCTAAAAGTGACCATGAGCGGTTCTGTGATTTGGAGGAATTTGGTAAGTGGTCTACAATATTTGGAGAAATGAATCTTGTGGAAGATTGGGAATGGGGATAAATTTCTTCTTGATCATGACACATGGATAGGATGCAATGGTCGCCATAAAATCTTTGGTATGTTGGTGGAGTTTAAAATCATTCAGGTTATATTTATATTATGGATGTTGTTAGGCAGGTAGATGAAACTGCAGATAGAAAAGAATGATTTTCAGCTCAATATTTATAGATTTCTCATGTTGATGCAAGTGAATGGAACTCTTTTCTATTGAGTTTGGGTAAAGTTGGTATTGTCATTAACTGGGAGGAGGAAGACATTATCAGGTGGTCTAAGTATAAACAAAGTGGAATTATGAAAACTAGATCTAGATATGATGTGTTGATTCATGAAAATCCTCTTGCTTCTTCAAAATGGTGGCACAAATTAGTATGGAAGGGAAAATCCCCCCTTAAATGCAGGATGTTTCTTTGGCTATTTTTGGGAGGAAAAATATTGGCTTGGTATATTCTTGTTAAGTGATGATGGGTAGGTCCTAGATTTTTCATTCTATTTTCAATGAATGATGAGTCAATAGCTCATTTATTTATTCACTTTCCTTTTGTAATTTCTATTTGGAAGGTGGTTTTCATTTTTTTTAACCTTGATGCTTGTTGGAATGGAAGCTTGGTTGAAGACTGTATCTAGACTTGTAATCAAAGGTTTATTTCCTCTTCCCTTAAATTCCTTTCGATCTTTGTATTATGGGGAATTTAGCTAGGGAGAAATTGTTGTTTGTTCGAAGATTCTGCAGTTTTATCTAAAGTTATTGCACAGAATGCAATATCATCTTATCTTTTGGAAGTGAAATTTATCAAAGGGAGAAAAATTAGGTTAATCAAATATGTAGAGTTTGGGATTGTTATAGTATGGGGATTCTTTCACGGACTTAGTTAGAGGTATGTTTTTGTTGATGTTTGTAACAATAAACAATGAAATTGGCATCCAGAAATAACATGATAACACCTACACTAAGTGTGGGATGAGGAGTTCCATGCAGCACCTACACTAGTGTGGGACCACAGGTCTTAGCAGCACCTACACTGGTGTCGGATAAATTTGGTGCATGTCTATTTTAGTTATCCCTTAATTAATATGGATAATAAAATGTAATCTAATCTCAAAATAACTTGTAATAGTGAGCTGAGTGTGATAAACTCATTTAACTCATGAATTTCGAGTTGAGGGTAGTTGGTGAGGCATGCAGAGTAATTATAGTTGTAACAGAGTTTGAAGTGTAGTGACGCATTAGTTAATGCATGTTGTAATCAGTTTAACTCAGTTAAGTGAGTTAAAGTTAGTTGTGCTAGTTGTAATTGTTTGTTGCACTAGTGAGAGATCAAGGGAATTAAATACTATTTAATTCAAAATCAATGATCTAACATGAAACTAATGATTTACTATTATTAGCTACATGCATGTCAGTTCCAGTGGAGACCCATTTGAGATCTAGGTGAAAGGGAAGTGTGACTATCAGTTGTGATATTAGTTGATTGCCCATCTGTAGTTAAAACAACATAGGATGCCCATGATACTCATTACAGTTGAGGAAGGCTGAAATTCCTAAAGAATAGGGATTGCATTCATCATGGATTTCGTGAGTATTGGCTTGATTTTGTCTGGATCATTGTCAGACAATTAGCTGAATACAGGAGGGCTCTTGTGAGAAGAGTTGTATGTAATTATTTCATGATTCCTTGTGGAATATACAATAGAGGATAGTGGGGTTTTGAGCAGTAATATTTCCTCATAAAACTATATGTGTTGTGTTTTGATTAATTCTTCTTTGCTTCATGTGATTGGCGATTGTGTTTAATTTCCGCAATTGATTTGTAGAAGTGATTCAATATTTAACTCTAGTACATTGTTAGATAGGATTGAATCAATGATATACATTCTTGTTTTATAAGTTCTACATGGTATTAGAGCACATGAAATCACAATATTGAAGGAGGAGATGAGTTTGTGACTGGATAGAATTCGAATTTGAAGAAAGACTTTCTTGGTGCTATAGATGATTCAGGACTGAAATGGATTTCAATGGCTTGAGATTGGAGTATGCACTCGAGGTCAACTCTAACTATATTGCTTGGAAATAAAAGATAGAGGCAGTACTCGAAGACAATGGCTTGAAGGAATTCATTAACAAATGATGTTCCTAAACCTGGTGTGACATATGCTGAAAATCTTGATGCATGGAAAAATAAAGTGGCAAGGCCGACGAGGATCTTATTGGAGGGAGTACGAGACCACATTATCTCAAGTCTCCATGGTAAAGCCACACCATATGCAATGTGGAAGGCTTCAAAAGATCTATTTTAGAGTAGCAGTGACTATAGGAAATTGGCACTGAAAGATAAACTCAGGAAGATCAAGATAGAGAAGAATGACACTATTATGGTACAATTAACAAAGTTTTTCCAATGTCAGGATGAGCTTGAGAGTGTATGAATTACTATCATAGATGAGATATGGTGAGCCTAGCTCTTCTAGGACTTCCCAAGAGTTGACATAGTTATCAAGACTCTGTCAATGGAAGGGAAAAGCTGCCAGATTAGGAATGAATGTGGTCAGATTTGATGCAAGAGAAGATTAGATGGAATACTAGAGATGGATCTTCATCTAAGAATGGAGATGATTAAGATTTTTCTTTGGCTTCAAAGGTCAAGAATTTGAAAGGAAATAAATTCCATTCCAAATCTGAGACCGGTGAAGAAGGAAAGGAGTACGACATGTCCAGAGTGAAGTGTTTTCACTGCCACGAGCATGGAAATTATGCTACTAACTATCCAAAAAATAAGAAGAAAAAAGAAGGCTTCAGGATCTGTAGCTGGTGAGGCTTTGGCCTTGCAATTTGAGCTTCACTTCTCATTTATCACATGCATGGTGTCAAGTGCATTGGGATATGTGTGGTATTTGGATAGTGGTGCTTTCTTTCACATGACGGGAGACAAGGAACTTTTCAGTAGCTTGGAGGACAAGGATCTCCATATGCATATTGAAATGGGTGATGACGAGCAGTACAATACTACCAGGGTTGGTACCATTACCTTCCAAAGACAATCAAGTAAACCATTTCAATTAAAATATGTAATGCATGTAGCAGGTTTGAAGAAAAATTTAGTCTCAGTTGGAATGTTGGAGGATAGACGCTATGATGTTGTTTTTAGTGAAGGAAAAGCTTCCCTGTGACACAAAACAACAGGACAAGCCAAGAAGATTGGGATTCATGTGAAGAATATATATGGACTTGATGTAGATGTGATTTCTACATAGATTCCAACCATTGGGAAGTGTGAGAAAGCCATGTAATTGTCCCTTGAGAGGGAGATTGATTTGTATGCATATGAGGAACTCTTGGTTCCAAATAATGAACCTCAAGATGTGGAGCAACCACATGCGAAGAATCATGGAGTGGTAGAAACCACTCAAGTAGATAAATTTCAAGGGAGATGGGTAGAGGGAGTGTATGCTTCTATAGTTCCAGGTGTAAGGTGGGGTGACATGCAAGATTAATCCGAAGAATAAATTTGGGCAGGGTCCTCGAGATGGTGCGTCTCATGGATTGAACCTAGCTACGAGGAGCCTGAAGTATAATAGTAGAAAGATCAGTTAGATTGATGCAGTTATATGTCAAGAGCACATAAATCAAAGTGACATGTGTCAGATAGTGGAGCACATATCAGACTTGGCAGCAGTGCAGAGTGCATGGATGAAAATGTCAACAACGCAGAGAATCATGTAGACATGTGCAGTAGCTAGTAGCAGTCAGAAGAATCTGATGATAGATAAATTATACTGATTTAGTTGTTTGGAGGCTATTAAGTTTCTTAAATGTTGCATGTAAATTTTTCATGTGTGAGAACCACTAGAGAAATGTTGCATGCAAAGGTTACATGTGTGAGAAACACTAGAGAAGTGTTGCATGTCGCATGCAAGGGTTTCATGTCGCATGCAATGACATTCCTTTCTTGTTAAGAGGGAGTGTTGAAGTTTTGAACAAGAAACAGTGAAATTGGCATCCAGAAACAACATGATAGCACATACACTAAGTGTGGGACTAGGAAGTCCAAGCAACACCTACACTAGTGTGGGACCATAGGTCTTAGCAGCACCTACACTGGTGTGGGCTAAATTTTGTGCATGTATATTTTAGTTATCCCTTAATTAAGATGGACAATAAAATGTAATGTAATCTCAAAATAATTTGTAATAGTTAACTGAGCATGATAAACTCAGTTAACTCATGAATTTTGAGTTGAGGGTAGTTATTTTTCCCTCAATTATTTACATCTAACACAATCATAGTTATACTTTCAATTCACTTGGCAAATAATCAATCCTACGTTCAGATCAGGGGGTTCCCTTAAGAGGAATTCCCCCTTAAGTGTATGTTCTTTGTTCATAATCGGGATGCCATTTTCTTGTAATAGACTATGTGTGTAGGCCTAAAAGCTATTGAATGTTTATCCAACTTGTTTTTGGGGTGGAATTTATTTTATGTTGATACTAGTAGGAATATAGTTGGCCAGTTTTCGGGTTGGTCCCCTTCGATTGGTCCTTTTAATTTCTCTATTTTCAAGGCTAGGATTTTAATGGAAGGGTTTAGTTCTTGCCTTGGGATGAATCTCTCTCCTCTCAACTCTTATGGCCCCTATGAAAACATAATCAACTTCCAGTTGGATCTATCAGATTATGATTTCATAGATAAGGATAACTTGATATTAACAATACTTTTGAATTTATCTTTATCCTTAGGATAATTCTGGGGGCCAACCGACGGGACGGATGCTCATACAAGATTTTTTATCATTGGATGGAGATGATGGGTTTTGTGGATTTTAAGCCCCTGAAATTGGTTCCTACTTGATCCAACCACTAATAAGGGGAAAATGCAGTTGGGAAGCGATTTGACATATTTTTAGCTTGTCGAAAGTTATCTTGTATCATCCTATAGCGTGTTGTGAATCTATATTTGATCACAAACTTATCCTCTTATTTATAGGTGATGAGAATAGATACATTTTTTGTAATAATTTCTCTTGTTCATTTGAATAATGAAAACAAGGCCAAAGGGGTTTTTAGAAGTTGCTTTCCCCTTAGATACATATGTGTTCTCATGTATGTGATTGATGTATGGTTTCATAATTTATAAATATTCGTGAAAGTTTATGATATGTGTTCTTGATCGTGAATATCTTTTTTGTAGATGGTTAGAGTAGATTTGAGTCTTGTGTTTTAGTAAATTACATGAGCAGTGTCATATCTAAACAATAATTTATATAGATGATGTGTTGCATTCTTATGGTTCATATTCCTTATGATTAACTGTTTCTCATGTTTTATTGCTCATGATGATATTTAATACATAATGTATTATGAATTAAACGATGGTTTAGTTAGTAAAAAAAACTAAAATTACTAATTGCATGAAATACTAATTCACTCTCCCTCTTTTTAATTTCTATCACAAATGTGAAAAGAGAGTAGAGAAATATGAGATTCCATATGGAAAGGATGGATTCCCACATGCCTCAAATTGAGCACTAGATTCCAAGCATAACCACTTCTTCTGCATCCCCTGTATCTAGTGTGAGAGATCGGGATCTTGTTACTTCGTCTAACTCCTCGTTCTTTCATGTTTTCTATTATTTTTTTGTGTTTTGATGACTTCATAGACTCTTTGTTTAAGTTTCAAATGTTACAACTTCTTCAGTTTTCGACTAGCAACTCTATACGTAGATGGTAAAAAATATGTGGTTTCCCACTAGGTAGATTGAGACCATCTATCATAAATAAGGATGTTAGTAAATAGTTGAACTATGTACTGAGATCTTTGCTTTATGAGAATAAAATATTCTCCTGCAAAAAAAGTATTATAATTATATAAACTTTATTTTGAAATATTTCTTTTTCTAAAATATTCTACTTATGAAGTTGGAAACTCTAATGACTTCAGTTGCCACTTTGTTTCTGGGAAATTTTCAGCTTAAGGATTCTTCATTTTGTCTGAAACCCCCCCATTTCAGTGTTATTGCTACATATCTGGTGCACTTGAAGGAAATTATTTGGTAGTACGGTTATTATTGCGTGGACAAGTTGAGGACATCAATCGTGATCTCTCAATATTTTCTGTCTTTGTGAGGCCAATATCCGAAGGCATATTTTTCTTATAGGTGAAATCCATTCATTTTATCTTTTCACTTGCAACTAAAATCCAATATTAGATAGGAATTCCCTCCATCTTAATGTGGTCCTACATGGAGTTAAGATTTTTCAGGAAAGGAACTCACTCATAGATTACATCATAGAAATGGTCACTTTAATATTCCTAGTTTCAAGAATAAACAATGGAGCCAAAAGTGCGGATGGGCCCTTTGCATCACAATTTAGATCCTTCAAGGATTCCCTAAACCAGGGCTCTCACAACCAAATCCTAATGATCTTTCAGTGCTAGTCATCATCATGGAACATGAAAAATATTTTCTAACTATTGAGGTTACTCATCCCAAATCTATCATTTTTTGGATAGGTTATGATAAACATGCCATTATATTATATTTTAATTGGTTCTAGTCATTGAAATATACTCTCCAATAATGGGTGAATCAGACGTGGTCCCTAAATACATAACCACTTTTTTATTTGAACGGTTTCTTTGTGGTATATTTCAAAAATCTAGAGGATTGTCAAAGGGTTTTTTTATTAAGGAACCTATTTTGGGGACACGCTAGGCTTTCATTTTAGCCTTATTTTCCTGAATTTAACTCTTTATCCATGAAAAATATAGTACTTCCTATTTGGGTAAGATTGGCTAATATCCTCATCCCTTTAATAAATCCAAATATCTTAGATGGGGTAGGTAACACACAATTTTTTTATTAATATAAACACATACATGCTTGAGGGGGGTATTATAACCTTTGTTGGCATATGTGTTGAAAGAGATCTTAGAAAAGGGTTTTCAAACCAAAGCCTCATCAATTGGCATGCTGAAGTTTATTCATAACAAATGGACTATGAAAACACAACTTTCCACTTCAGGATATGTTAATAACCAGATCATCTCCAAAATTCCCATCCTTCTTCCCAAGGTCTTTCTCCCCCCATCAAGGCTAAGAAAAAGAATCAAGGATGACAAATCCCATAAGACCCAAAAGGATATATAAGTTCCTTAATTTTAAAGCATGGTAATCTGCAACTAAAAAAATATTTTTCAAATAAATCAAGTCATTCAGCCTCAACTCAATAACACAACGTCATCTCATCCCTTGGATGTTAGAGTCCAACCCTTGGATTGATATGAAGGAGATAAAACCATGATATTGGCCTCGCCAATGAGCAGGCATAAATGTTTTCATGAAATAGATCATTTACATAGTGATAAGGAAGTATGGCCATTGTCTCCCATTATTTCTTCCTAAAAACTCCTCAAAATGGATAGATGTTCATAAAAAAAAGGGTGACATGACATTTAGAAAACCCCTTGATCATTTCTAGCCTCAAAGACCAAGACCACGATAAATGTATTGGCATTTCCAATCTCAAATTAGTTTGTATTTTTCTTTTGGCTTTGGTTGGATTCCCTGGAGATTGACCAATCCAAATTTCTCATTTTTCATGTAACGGTAAGGTATATTGCCTTTTGAATTTGGATTTGATTGAAATTCCCCTCAAATTAACTAATCCAAAATTCTCTATTTTCATGTAATTTGTTGATCAAAAGATTATACAATTTCTAATTTAAAAATAATTGTATAATTATTAGTTTTTATTATTAATGAAGGAAAATGTTTTTCAAATATATATTTTCGAATAAAAAATATATATTATTAATGTTAAAATTACAATGAATAACAACTATTTTATTTATTTTAGTTTCGTCAAAACAAATGGATGTGGCTACAATTATGATGTTTCATTTTTAATAATTTTAATTGAAACTTTGACATTCGCTATTAAAATTATAAAAATTAGTTTATTATTATTATTTTAATTGTAATAATTAAAATTCCTACATGGTATAGAATCGATGATAATGGTGGTATTGTTAAGACGCTCCATGATGTGAAGGTCATTGATTTGAAACTTTATGGGACAAAATCCAATCATGATAAGGGTTGGTGTAGCTTAGCTGGTGTGATCCCCGAGTTATTTTGACAACTTAGATGCCCATGCTTTACGATTTTTCAAACCTTGCCTGCAGTCATCTGAAGGCTCAGACAACTTAACAAACAAAAAAATTTATAATAATTAAAATAAATTTAAAATAAGGAAAAATTAAATTATAATTTTATATTAGATGAAATTTTAATTTTAAAATTATTATGGTTTTAATAATTAAATTTAAATTATAAAAAGAAAAAAAGTGTTAGAAAAAGCCATTTTGGTCTAATCAATTAACATAACAATAAATTTAATATTGTAAAGTTGTTACTTAGTAGCCATTTCTTAACGGAAAAATTAATTGATACCTAAATTAAAGTAAAAATAATAAAGAAATAAAATTTTCCATATAGAAAAATGCTTTGAACAATGAAAAATATAATATAGTTTTCAAATTTACATTTTTACTCTTACACTTATCAAAGTATTCAAGAAAAATAAATAATAGTGGGCAGTAACAATTACTTGTAAGTGTACTATATATTGTTCTTATCCATTTTATATGCAAATACTTACTTAAATTATAGTGAGAAATTATCTACATGGCCTTGTGTTGTGGAAAGAAACAATCATTATTATGACACTTGGATATATATATATATATATATATATATATATATATATATATATATATAATCAAAAAATCATATCTCTTGAATTAATTTTATTGTTAAATGAGAAAATTATTTTTCCAGAAAAGAATGTGAAGTTCATATAACTTTTTATTTTCACAAAAAGCTTTCACCACTGTGTGAAAAATTGATTATAATATATTTAATCATTTTTATAAAAAAATAAATTTTGTTTATATATTTATTGATTTTGATTATTTATAAATTACAAAAATAAAACTAATCATAAATATATAATAAAGTATATTTTTATGTTTTATATATGATATATATTGTATTAATGTATTATAATTATATATATGTTATTTTCAAATATTTTTTCATTAAAATGTTATGCTTTTGAAGTTGGAAATATCAAAGGCTACATTCTTTAAGGGAGCTTTTTAGCTTAAGGGTTCTTTCTTTTCTTCTAAAATTTTTCATTTTGGTGTTATTGCTAGAGATCTAGTGTGCCAAAAGAAAATTCTTTTGCAAAAATGTTCTTCCTACATCCAAGCTAAGGACATCAATCTTTATCTCTCAATATTTTTAGTCTTTGTGAGGCCAATCTCAAGAGACACCTTTTATATGCAAGTGAAATCCATTGATATGATCTCTTCTCTTGCATCTAAAATTCAAGATCCGACAAGAATCCCCTTCGTCTTAATAAAGCTCCTACACAGAGGTAGGCACCTTTAGGGAAGAGACTCACTCAAAGGTTAGAGTATAAAAAAGGTACATTAACTTTCCTAGGTTCAAGACTAAATTTCAGAGCCAAAAGGAAGGGATAGGCCCTTTACATTACAATCTCAATCGTTCAAGGATGACCTAAAGCCAAAGCTCTCATAACCAAATCTTAAAAATAATTTAGGGCTAGTATTCATCATGGAATAGGTAAAATATTTTCCAACTATTGAGGTGACTCATTCCAAATCTGTCATTTTTGCATAGGTTATGATTGACCTGCCATTATCTACCATTTTAATGGATTTTGGCCATTAACATATGCTCTTTGGGAATGGGTAAATCAGACCTGGTGTAACCACTATCACACTAATTACTTGCAATTTTAAAAAAAAGTTATTGAGTTAATAAGGAAACATGTACTTGCAACACTATATAGATGATACCCAATCTTCAAAGTTTGTCTATAACCATGCCATTAAAAAATTTCATGATTATTAACATTGATAGATTAAATTGATCGACCATGTTTGTAATATCAGACTTAGGATTAGTCTCTTGGAACTTGGGTTTGGAACCCTTACCAGATGTCTTGTCCATAATTCATTTGTTTTTATTATGCCATATTGGGATTTGTTAAATTTTGGATCTACTTATACTGGCCTCTATCTATCCTCTTGCAATTATTGTACTATGATTTTAAAACATTAAAGAGTTCCTTACCCTACACAATATTACCACATGCTCAGAAGATGTGATGTTCTCCACTTGTTCAAGATTATATGATGGGAAATGTTGGGTCGTTCAATCCTCTATGGGTGCAATCAACGGTAGATCAGTCCAGGGTAGAGGGTTAGGGTAACTACGCACCCCGAAACCCTCATCAAAGTGTCATTCTTTCCATCGCGAGGTTCGAAGCCCTGCTTTGCAAGTTGTTAGATTTCAGATTTGATTCTTTGGTGTCAGACTAATTACTTTAAATTTAAAAAAAAATGATTAAGTTAATAAGGATGCATGCACTTGCAACACTATATAGATGATATTCAATCTTAAAAGTATATCTATAACCATGCCATTAACAAATTTCATAATTATTAACATTGATATATTACAGTGGTTGACCATGTTTGTAATATTAGACTTAGGATTAATCTATTTGAACTCGAGTTCAGAACCCTTACTAGATGTCTTGTCCATAATTCATTTGTTTTTATTATGCCATATCATGATTTTTTAAATTTCGGATCCACTTGTACTAGCCTCTATCTATCCGTTTGCAATTATTGTACTGTGATTTTAAAACATTAAAGAGTTCCTTACCCTACACAATATTACCACATGTTCGGAAGTTGCGATGTTCTCCACCTGTCCGAGCTTATCCGCTGGCAAATGTTGCGTCATTCGATCCTCGACAAGTGCAATCGACGATAGATCTGGCTAGGGTAGAGGGTTAGGGTAACTACCCACCCCCAAACCCTTGCCAAAGTGTGTTTCTTTTCGTCGCGAGGTTGGAAGCCCTGCTCTATGAGTTGTTAGCTTTCACATTTTATTATTGGGTATTTTTTTTTACACAGTCACGGTGTCGCCAACAGGGTTTGTTTCACTAGTTCTCATCATCAATGGAGGTAAGATTCAGGGTTACCTTTGAACTATAACTTTTTCCATTTTTATTGTTCTAAGGACTACAATACAGGGGTGTTTTAATCCTTTTCTTTAACTGCGTTTCTATTTCTTCTACACAGGAGGTTTTTACAACTACTTACTTTAACATCGGTCATCCTGCTCCGCCCTATTAATCATTCCACAGTTCGGGTTCAATACGCGATTTTGATCTTTGTGATGGCTTCAGCACCAAATTTCCCTCCTCAGTTGTACGGTAAGTGATGCGGGTGTGGATATCTGTTTACAATTGTAGATTTCCTTGTTAACACTTTTCTTACTGTTATGAAGGATTTGTCATCACCGGTTTGTAACTCTCATATTTTCTTTCAACAGATTGTCTCAAGCACCAGAAACTAGAGGTTCGCAGGTCTATAGAACTCTAGGGTATTTTCCTTGCTCTCTATTACAGGTATGCCCTATTCCCGTTCTATACTGTCCACCCTGACCCGACCATCTAGCACTCCCTTGACATTAACCATGGTTGCCCCATTGTCATTTGTAGGATAGGGGTTTCACCTCCCGTGAGCGGGTCAGGTTTGGTTCTGGAGTGTTAGAGGAGTTACTATCTGGGCTTAGCCCTTTTTCGGTCTAAATCTATATTTGCTCAGGAATTTCCCCCCTTTTTTTAGTTTTGGACTGTTAAAGACATTCTTTCTTGCTAGAACTCCGGCCGAGTTGTATTTTTGTTTGAACATGTAATTTCAATTCCATATTCCATAATTGATTCTATAAGGGAATATCTAATCTTCATTTTGGAGGTTTTATGCTAAGTAAATCCAATACCTTATCGTTTGTTCTCTTGTTCAGTTAAGTTGTAAAAACTATGGAGAACCTCTCTTACAATCAATGTTATATATTTTTCGTTAACTTAATGAAACTGGTTATTTGTTTGTGCTTGTATAATGTATTTTTATCTGGCAGTGAGGGATCGGAGCCTCAACCCTCTTTATGGGTCCGGCTCTAAACGCTCAGCCTATATTATTTACCTCTATTGGTATAAAAATTTAGCAATTTCTCAAGTTGTCTATTTTGCATATTTTTTGGGTCTTTAATACATGCGGAAGTTTATGGTTGAGATGTAATCTCTAAATTTTATTCTCTGTCACTATATTCCATTAATTCTCTAATATAGCTAATTACCAAGTTTTTACATATAATATATTACAGTGATAAAAGTTCCAAAATCAGGTTTACTAAGACTTTTCTACTGTTGTCTTTCCGTAATGGTGCTCGTCACATTAATGATAATTACAATCATATTTTCATATTAGAAAGATAACACAATTCTAGCATTTATTTTCTTTCTATGATATAAATATCATATTAATTCTAGCATTTATTTTCTTTCTGTGATATAAATACAAAATTAATTCTAGCATTTCCTTTTGGTTTTTTCTGATGCATCGGTTAAACTATCTTTCATTCCTATATTTTTAATTTACAAAGTAAAATTGGGTTCATTCATGAACTTAAGAGATGATTGTAAAGCCAGCATTACTTCCTGTATTTTAACTTCATATATAAATTTATATTCATTCCTATATTTAAGATATGAATGTGAAACTCGTACTCATTCTTATGCTTTTATGTATGGAATTTATCCAGCATGTTTTCCAGCAATTTAGCAGTACTAGATAGTAAAATTTAAATACGGAAATACCTATTTCTGATGCTTGTCTTGCAGTAACTGTTGGTCCACCCAACCTTTGAGTGAGGCTATGACATCCTCTACTCTCCCTCGCTCTGCACCAGGACCGAGGTATTTTCCTGAGACAGGAAGTCAGACCTCAGGATTTAAAATCCAGTCTTGCTTCTCTAGGGTAAATACTAAGTTCCACTGGTTCACACACTAGCTCTGGACAACTCAGAACAACCATCTATTGCTTAACCCCCACCACTATTTGCACATAACCCCTTTCTCTCTTAGGATTTTTCCTTAAATCCTATTGGGAAGGTAATTGCCAGAACTATCTCAATCTCTTTCCTTGGGTTCTTGGAATATTTTACCACACAGTTACTTCTTCTTTTAACTCGAAAAAAATTATCATTAAATTAATCTCTTAAATAAAATTTATGTATTAAAATATCAGTAACGAATGCCTCATTCGTTATCCATTTTGAATGTGTCATAACAAATTGTATAAAAATAAGTAAAATAAAAATAGGAGTGGTCACCAAATACGAAATTTTTTATGTTTGAAGGGTTTCTTTATGGTATATTTCAAAAAACTAGAGGATTTTCAAGGGGTTTTTAATCAAAGACCCTAGTTTTGGGGACAATGTGGACTCTCCTTTTAGCCATGCTTTCCTGAATTTATATCTCTATCCATGACAACTATGGCTACTTCTATTTGGGGAAGATTCCCTAGTATTCCCATTCCTTTAATAAACCCAGATATCCTACCCGAGTTAGATAACACACTTGCAATTTTATTAAGATAAAAACAGATAGGATTGAGAAGGGTATTATAACATTTGTCCACATATGTGGTTAAATAGACCTTAGCAAAGGGTTTTTAGACCAAATCCTCATCAATTGGCATGGAAAACTTTATTCACAACCTGTGGATTACAAAAACATAACTTTCCACTTTAGGATTTTTGAACGACAAGGTCATCTCCAAAAAATTCGTCCTTCTTCGCAAGGGCTTTCTCCTCCCCTGGAGGCTAAGAAAAATAATCAAGGATGGCAAGTTCCACAAGACCCAAAAGGATATATAAATCCTTTAGTTTTCAAGCAAGTTAACTTGTAGCAACAATAATATTTTGCAAGTAAATCAAGTCCCTCAACTTTAGCTCAACAACACATAGCATCATATCATCCCTTATATGTTGGAGTCCAACCCTTGGATGGAGACGAAGGAGATACAACCATGATCTTGGTATCGTCAACAAGAAGGAACAAATGTTTTCATGAATCATATAATTTAAAAAGTGATGAGGAAGTATCCAATATTACAGAACTTTTGGAAATTGAATTTCCTCAAAGAAATATGGCCATCGTCACCCCTTACTTATTCATCACAACTCCTCAAAAGGGATAGATGTTCATAAAATAAGGGTCCCAAAGATCAAGACTTGTAGTAAATGTATTGGCATTGTTAGTCTCAGGTTAGCTTGTATTTTTCTTTTGGCTTTGATTGGATTTCGACTAACAAATCGAAATTTCTCAATTTCATGTAATCTTAGAATACTCGCTTATCTTTTGATTTTAGATTTAAATGTAATTTCCAAAGTCTCCATTTTCATGTAAGATTTTATGGGGATACATGTTAAGAGGGCTTCTGAGGGGTTATCTTATCTGGGCTTCTAAATTAAATCATGTGGATATGGGGTAAAGGATTGGGGTTGGCTTGTTGAAAAGTTCAAAACAAAGATCTACAAATGGTCGCATTGATGGCTCTCTTTGGGTGGGAGAATGGTGCTGATTCAAGCGGTCCTTTCACAATATGTGGTATATTGGGGTCATCTATATTACCTCCCACAAAATACTGTGGATCTTATTAATCAAATTATGGAAAAATTCCTTTGGGGTGGCTCGGATAATAAGTCTAAAATCCATCTGATAAGATTTCAGAATTTATTCATGCCCAAAAAGATGGGAGGATGGGGCATTCTCAATATTTGAGTTTTCAACTCTGCTTTATTGGCTAAATCTCTGTGGCGAGCTATCAATTGGGATGGGATTTGGAATAACATCATACACATCAAATATTTAGATAAATATTTCTTATTCTGCTTATACATCAGACAATTAAAGCTGCCCAGATTTATTTCATCTATTTGGATGGGGTTCCAAAAAAAATTCTCTCTCTTCACTGATAGGCTTATATGGTCTTTTGGAAACGGGTTGGACATCATTATTGGAAAGGATCGCATGAGCGGTATGGATGTGGATTCTCTTCCGAACTAGAGGGTGGTTCATAAACTTACGCAGCGTGGCATATTCTTTTTCAGCCAAGTCATCTACTACTGGTCTATTGGGGCTCCATTTTTCAAAGATGCTTCCATGTTGGGTTTAAATGGCACTGATGCAATATCATGGTCTGAATATGTACTAAGGATTAAGGCAACTGGCCTCTGTTATAACCCTCAGGGTGATAGAATTACATGGGATGGAGTTCTTAACAGCGGGGTGGTTATTTTCAAGGATACATATCACTCTCTCTTATCACGTGTCATTCAATTTGATGCGTCTCCTGAGTTCTAGCCTTTTTGGCATCGTCGCATCCCCACTAAAATCTTATTATTTGGGTGGTTGGTATGGAAAAAGAGGCTTCTCACCTGGGATTCGCTTATGCATCGTGGCTTTCAGGGCCCTGGTTGGTGTGCCCTCTATAGAAATCATGAAGAACCAGTGAATCATTTTTTTTTCTTATGCCCGGTGGCTATTCAAATTTGGAACTTGTTTATCCCACATTTTTTTTATTCCAGATGGTTTCCAACTGAATTTATGGATGGTGCGAATAGATGGGACAAGATTAGAGGCGAATTTCAATCCTTACCTTTCTTCATTATTTGGGAAATTTGGATGTTTCACAATAGAGTTATATTTGAAGGTGGCAGTTTTTGTGTTCATGCCATTCACAGTGCCATAATGAAATTGATTTTCCATCATGAGGTGTTTATCAATCCAATTGTCGATGAATCTATTAGGTTGAGACCCCACGTCATCTCTATGCCAGCAATCTTCTTTGATGGAGCTTGCCAAGATGGGATGATGGGTTGTGGGGCATGGATAAAAGTATCCCAATCTGAAAGATTTCACATCTTTTGGAACGCTGGACCAGGTTCCAACACAATGGCTGAGCTCTTGGCTCTTTGGTGTGGTCTATATGTAGCATATAATCTTGGGATTAAGATTACTTGTATTTATGGAGACTCTAAGGTCATTATTAGGGCGGTTAATGGTGCCCATTCTCTATCAGCTCCATCTGCTCTGGGCTGGATGTTGAGAACCAAAGATTTGTGGGCTAAAATGAATCATCCTTCAATTGCCCACATATACAGAGAATTAAACACTAGAGTTGATAGACTATCTAAGAAAGGCCTCTGTGTGGAATTTGGTATCATGAATGTGTTACAATATCAGAACAATGTCCGTATATGGGCCACAGACATCCCCATTCCTTGACAGCTCGTATCAAAGCTGGAATTCTCCGGGGTTTTGAAAGCAAGCCGGTTACATACACATGTTTTTCTACGTGCGGTTGGACAAGCTTGTTTTTCTATATTTTCCTACGACCTGCTATCTCAAGCAAGTCTGTTGATGTTGTCATTTGGATACATTTTTGGTGCTTTGTTTTGTTATTAATGTATGGACAATGCTACTTCTGTTATCCGTTGCATGGTACCACCTCAAGTGAGCCTGTTCAAGCGAGCCTGCTATTATCATTAATGAAGAATTCTTGATGTTGCTGTTTGGTCATCCGATCTCCTTAAGCAAGCCTGTCTTATTTCTAATGATGGGGAAGCTGCGATCAAGCGAGCCTGAATTCTATTCCTGTATTCTCCTCAATATGATCCTACAGGTGGTTTGACTGGTTCAGGTATTCGTATCAATGATACCATAGAGGTCTATTGTAATTTTGATTCTCTGCAAATGTTATGAATGTTTGTAGGGATATTTGATGTTTGACAGATATGATTCTGATAATTATGTATAGATCGGTACAATGCCCTCTGAATTTGTATATGTCACAATATTTGGAATTTTTCTTTATGAGAAATCACTTTCTTATATACTGCGGCATTGATGATATGGATTTCTTGCTGCTTACAGCTAAGAATGTAATGTTTGAATTATGTACTGTTATTAATATACAATGTTTTTTTCTTTCTTATATATATATATATATATATATATATATATATATATATATATATATATATATAATTTTAAAATATTTTTTAAATAAAAAAATATTCATCTTTAAAAACAATGAATAACCATTAATTTATTTGGTCAACAATGATTTTATGCTTCTTGAAATGTATTTTTAAAATTGTTATCATTTTAGTAATTAAATTTAAATTTAAAAAAATTTTAAAAAAAATTGTTTAATAATTTAACCTGTAATAAATTTGTATTCTTTGATATTTGATAAAATTTCATTTTGATTTATTATTATTTTGATTTAATTCTTTTTGTTAAATTAGCAAGAAAAGACATAAGTGGAATTTTTCACAATATTCATATTTAAATATCTACAAAATTTGTTTCCAAAAAATTCCCAAAAAATAAAAATAAATAGAAAATTCAATATCTTAAAATGTTTTTAATCAAAACAATATACATTTCATTCCATTTAAATGATATAATTAAGGGCAGAATTTAACATTTTATGTAATTTTTACGAATTTAACCTTTTATGTAATTTTTTGTTTTTAAATTTGATAAAGTGGATGTAACATATACAAAATTTTGTAGCTATTCACTTTATTTTTTTACAAATTCTGTAACTATTCACTTTATTTTTTTTACAAATTTGATAAAGTTAATGTGGCGTATACAAACTGCTTTAGCCATTGAAGTTGGAAGTGAAGTAAACACGAGCATTGCAATCACGTTGTCGCATGTTATTTGCTCCAATGTTATCCGGTTTGTGCGTATGCGATTTTAGATTCATCCCGTTGGTAAATATCAGACATTGGTTCGGGGTATGACGTACCGTAGTGTTTCTGATGTTCCTGGTTCCTATGGTGTTTGTGGCAAGTTAGATTGTTTTCTTATTTTGGCGTCCAAAATAAAAGTTTAATTATTTTTAAAAATTTTTAAATAGATTTTATGAATTTAATTAAAGTTTTGAAAAAATAAATATTAAATTGAATATTTTGAAAATTAAAAAATAAATTTTATTTTTTTTAAAATATAAATTGTTTTTTTTAATTGATTGAAGATCATTTGTATGTGATTTTAAACTGAATTTTGACATTCTTTGATCAGGGTGCTTGAGGCTCTCTGGCACTAGGCAGGTGTAGGACAGGTGTACGCAATAAACCATGCATACACTAGTGGAATTCTCAAGTATGACAAGCATGCGAGTCATTAACCGAACGCAGAGGTACGAGGGGGATCAGAGAATGATGGAGCATTTAGGAAGACACCCTGTGTTTTCGAAAGGGCAAGTGTAAAAGGATGTACATGTTAAGGTTCAAAAGGTAAACTTTGGCTCTACTAAAACCATTCTTCTCTATACAAAACCGTGAATTCAGGCGACAGAAGGAAGTTGGTGCCGTCATTGTTCGCAGGGTTTATGCTTGGGTTCAGGGGTATGTTCTTCTAAATTTCAAACTCTTACTTTTACCTAACGGTAATTATATGAAGCATGATAGTGGAAGGACTGAAAAACTAGGAATTTTTTTTACCATTTCTTGCTTAGTGGTCACAAATGGAAAATTCATACTGCTAGAGGTTATCCAACCCTGTTTTCGTGACCCTTGTCAGGACGAGACGGAAAAACAAAGCTCTCTGGTTCATTTAGATGTGAATTGTAGTCAGTTACATAGTTGTCATAGTCATATGTCCTTCATGCATGTTGGTCATTTCGTTTCGGTTAGTTTCTATCTGCGTTTGTTAAATTGGGGGAACCATTGTTGTCTGAAAGTCTACAAATTCAGTGTTGGACATGCTCTATGTTCTACTTTTAACACGGATCATTATAATTATGGGAGGTAGGGTATTATGTTGCAAACCTATCAGGGTAGTCTGGTGCAATTGCGTTATTTATATGAACTCTGTTCTAGTTTTAACCTTCTCTCTTGTAATTCAGTGAGGCCAGGTATAATGTTGCTAAAAAGTAAGTTGCATGCGCTCTGTTCTTCCTTTACCATCAAATCTTGTGATTATGTCAGTCTACCTGGTTTTGGTAGAGTCTTTCAAGATAAGACAGAGAGTCATTTCTGGGTCTAGGTCTGTCTTGGTGTCCAATATATATATTGGGTGGCAAAATTTTTTGGTCTACGCCACTATCTCTACCATGAGGAGCATCAGGAGCCTGGGGAAGTTTTTGCTCAGCTGATAGGAAGTTTAATAGCTATATCTCTATTCTCCCATCATATAGGACATTAGGTTGTTTTAATACAGGTTCTATTCAACGAAACACTCAGAACAGAACAATGGGTAAGAGACAGACAAGGCAAAGTGTGGCTCAAAATACAGATAAAGGGAAACAGAAGTTGGTAGCTGAGACCAGCAAGCGCAGGAGAAAGAAAAAGCAAGAGGTGTTAGAGAATCTCTCGACAACCCATTCCCTTGGAAATCCTCCACAAGTTAGGAATGTGATTCAAGGCTAGGAAAGAGAAAGTTATAGTTATGAGGAAGACAATGAAGCTACAACGGAAATTATGGATTTTATTACTGATCCTAGAAATACCGGAGGACGTCTTTCATTGTTTAACCAAACAATTCACACATACTATATAATGAATGTGTTTTGACCAAATCTATACAAAGGCTTCATCCAAGAAAGGAAACTCAATCAGCAACAGTGGTGGAATTGCTTCAGGATATCAACATACAATTGCAACATATCAAGGTGACACAATATCAAGTGATGGATCAAATTGGACGAATTGAAAGGTAGATTCAACAACTGCAACAAGTGGACATGCTTGGTTCCATGGTGAAGGATCCAACACCAATCGACTCCTCAGATGGGTAGTAATCTAACTTAAGTTTTATGATTTTTGAGGATAGTGATTTAGTTCATAGATGGTATTTAGTTAATGCTTTAAACAGTGAACTGGCTAGTGCGGCTAGTAGAAGAATGAAACATTATCAATTTTGGTTTGCCTTCAATGCATTAAGGTGGCCAACAGACCTAGTTTCCTTCGGGCAGGTTGAGGTCACCAACTGAATATTGAATGTAACCTGTTTTTTTATGATAAATAGAAAATAGCAAGGTCCTACCAAATTAACAAAAAAAAAAAAATTGACATAAATTTATATTAAAAAAAAATCTAAATATATGTTTGCAAAAAAAAAATTATTCATTTCAAAATTAAATATGGATATTTTATTTTAATTTAATTTAATAAAATTTTCTAAATTAAAACTTAATACTTATAATATAATATGATTACAACCATGGATATTTAACCATATTTTACTATGGATATTATTAACTTGTATATAAACTTTGTTACAATATCATGGACTAGTACAATAGCTTATCAATACCACTTGCCCAAAAACCATAACTCATTTCAAAACCAAAATATGTTATAAATATTTTATTATATAACAATTTTTATAACAGTTTTTAATGTTATATTAATTTAAAATTATATAATAGTAAGTTTAATATATATATATATATATATATATATATATATATATATATATATATATTAGTTTTTGCATAAGAGCTAGTACTATTAACAATGCTTCATATTACACTTGGTGTAGGTTTTGGAGTTTTTAAATATTTATTAGAATTATAATATAGAGATGTGAACACTTCACAATCTAAGTATTTTTGTTATTTTTTAGAATGTTAAATCCATACATGTAGTTAAAACTATTTTAAACAACAAAGAAAAATTATGATTTGATCAAAATTTGTTTCACTAGAATTTTGACCAAAAAATCTAATACTTTGTAACATTCAACATAAAAAAAAAATTAAACCTTACTCTATAACTTCCTCTAAAATTATCCCTTGCTCTAAGCTTCATTACTTAAAGGGAAACATGTGAATGATCATTATACTATGCAATATATAAGGAATAGATTTGGATAGATTTGGGAAGCATTGCGTTTTGATTAACTCGGCTTCCCACGTGAGTTAATATTCTCATCTTTGCAGATGATTTATATGATTTGCAACTATTAAAGTTTATGGTATTGGTTCCAATGTTAATTAAAATTCCACTGATTAAATCATTTACGCGAGATCTCCTAGAATATCTTTAACACTTAATGAGGCTCCAACTGTGCGAGTATTTGGATGTGTGCCTATGTCCTTTGAGGCCACCTACCCTCCTATCCACCATTCGATCAGTGATGGGAATCGACGATAAGGATTTTAGTGGGAAAAAATGCATAGGTATTACCCCTGCAACCCTAACTGAATTTCTTCATTTCGCCATGTCTGCATCGCGGTCTCTCCTGCAACCTTTGCTACAGTATGGTGTTGCAGTCTTCCTCCACTGTCTTTCCGGCATTGTAACAAGCATGGGAATACGAGGCCTATATGTTAAATTTTTTGTCTTTGCCATGGTTCGAACTTGGAAATAGTTTATCTACTTGATCCTGCATTTGTTGACATAAATACTTTGCGCCTTCGCTTTGGCATTTATAGAGGTTTGCAGGGTTTCATGGTAAGTTTCCAGCTTCCACAGGCTTTCGAGGCCAACCCACCATCAAATGCTCCAACCCACTCCTAAAAGAGGTGTTCCCCACAAAGTCATGTAATTTAGTTATTCATGTTAATAATTTTCTTTCTCTGTGGTTAAATAAATTGAACCCTTAGGTATTTAATTTCTCCGCGAATGTAACACTTGAATTTTTGTTTGAACTCTTTTCCTTCAGCTCGGAACTCAGCTCTGTGGATCAAGTTATCGCTTAGGTATGTAATCTTAAGTTTTATTACCTTGTCAATCCCTCGATTCCAAGCATTCTGCTATACTATTTTTCATTTTACTAGTCATTGATGCTCTTCATGGTTTTTGGTTGCAGGTAGCTCCTTAACCCGAAGGCCGACGAATTTCCAGTGAGTTTTATCCCATGAAAAAACTTGGGTCTTGTTAGCCACCTATAAATTTTTTTCAAGCAAACAGGTGGCTAAAAATGTTTCGA
>CM076582.1:212987290-213069323 GCA_034641835.2 Pinus albicaulis
TTCCTATAGCTTAGTGCACCTTTTGGTCTCAATCAACACATTTGTTACAACTTGTATTCTAACTGTCGCATTGTGGTGTTTCAACTATCGTACTGGAAAATGAGTGGCGCTTTGTTGTCGTTTCAATGTTTGATTGATGATCCTAATTCCTATGCATTCCAGTAGCTTATATTAATCAAATTTATGTTTCTAATGCATGTTTTATTCATGTTAGTGTGCATTTATTTCGCCTAGTCTTTTCGTCCCACACTTAGCCTTTTTGGGATCTCTTCTTGGTCCTCCTTCCTATCAAAGTACATTAGTACTTCATAGGATAAGTGACCTAGCCTTTTGTTGTCTCCCTTAGTGAAAAGTGCATTCCAGATGAAGAAGCAGCCATCGTTGGAGAAATCTATGCCCTCCCAATCTTCAGCACACTCAAAATTCATAGTGAGCACACTTATAAAAACACACCGTGAAAAAGCGCACTTCAGAAGAACAAGGACCATTTGAGCGCACTTCAGAAGAATAATGACCATCCCTCCCTCCAAAAGTGCACTTAAAAAAACAAGGCGCACTCCGAAAAAATAAGAATTCATTCCCTTAAGTGCATGGCACATAACGAAGCATGAAGCTTCACCCTTCATCACTAATTGTTCGCCCTACTCCCTCCTTGGCTATCTCTCGTGTGTCTCTCTTGGGCTATTATTATTGCTTTCTTCTAGAGGTTCACTGTCATCTCCCACTCGTAAAGGCCTGCTTTTATACATTGAAATCTATGTTTCATAATTTCAAATTACTTTCATATTCAATGTTTATGTATATAATCTCTTATGTTATCCATTGAAACGAAGGGGAACCTTAATTTATGGTGACCAGACATATACTCTAGATGGGGCTCCTACTCCAAATAGTGTGAGATTTAATTGGGACTTCACATCAAGGATACTCCCTTGAATGTTGGTGGCACTGAGAACCATCAACATCAGCCAATGTGGATGCCTAGAGATCATTCCCAATAGTTTTTATGACTTACTAGTTTTTTATTGTTACACTAGTAGTCTCCTTTGTCTTCTCATGTCGATATATGTCAAGGTCGGGCACAACCAACCCATTTTTATAAGTTTCTATTTACAATATGGTCTAGTAAGTCTAGGTTCTATTATGGTAGACCGATAAGTAAATTTTTTTATCTATGTAATCCTCATTTGAATTAATGCAAAGTGCCTAACTTTAAAAAAAAATCCAACTATTATTTAAAAAACAAAAAAATCTATCTTTATAAACTATGGATTCAAAATTAATTGTTATTTTTGAAATAACTCATAAGATAAAAATTAGATAATTTATGGGGATTCTCTCTAATGAAATTCACTATTTCTACACCCAAAAAAACATAGGTCTTGTTTAATTATTATAGTTTTTGCTCGAAATTCTAGTGAAACAAATTTGGATCAAATCATAATTATTTTTTTATTTAAATATATTTTTAGCTACATGTATGGATTAAACATCCTAAAAAAAAACAAAAATACTTAAATTGTGAAGTGTTTACAACTCTATTATATAATTCTAATAAATCCTTTCAAATTTTAAACATATTCTACTAGAAAAAATATGTAAAAAACTCCAAAACTCATAGCAAGTGTAACATGCAACGTTGTTGCATAGTACCAACTCTTATGAAAAAAGTAATAATATATATATATATATATATATATATATATATATATATATATATATATATATATATATATATATATATTACACTGAAATTTGAAACAAGAAATAGTGAAATTGGCATTCAAAAAGAAAATCTAGAAAATGGCATCAAGAAAATGGTTACCATGTGAGGCTTTTGATTTAGTTAACCTTAATTAAATTAAAAGTAAATTGTAATCTTACCTCATAACAACTTGTAATAGTTGACTAAGTATGATAGACTTAGTTAGCTCAAGATTTTCGAGTTGAGGGTCAAAGGATAGCAATTTAGAGTGATTCTATTTTTAAGAGGGTCTAGTTGCAGTTGTAGCACTAGTGTGGTGTGAGTGAGATGTGGTGTGAGTGAGATCAGTTAACTCACATTAATTGAGTTAAAATTATTTTAACTAGTTCTAACTGTTTCATGAGCTAGTAGAAGATCAGGTGAATTAAAATAGATTTAATTAACAAGTAGTGATCTACCAAGTAATTGATGATTCACTATTAATAATTGCATGCATGCCATTTCTGATGACAACATAGCTGAGACAAAGGTTTAATACAAGTAAAATATCAGTTGTATTTTTGGCGAACTTCCCAAGTACAGTTATAAAGTCAGAGGAAGGCTCCATAGTGATTGCGTAATCAAGGAAGGCTAATTATTCTATTTAATAGGGATTAATTGCCTATGGATTTCACGAGAATTAGCTAAGTGTTGGTAAATTTTTCCTAAGAATAGCTAGTTAGTTTTGAGCAGGATCAGAGTGAGACAGTCACGATAGTTAAAGATTTTATTGATGTGAGAAAGCATTGTATTGTTTCATGATTCTTTGGCTGTGTACAATATATGAAGGAGGGGTTTTGAGCAGGCACTTTCCCTAAGAACATCTTGTGTTGTGTGATTGATAATTTTCTTTCTCTTACTTGCATGTTATTGAGATATTGTGTTTTATATTCCGCAAGCATTGTAGAAGGATTCAGTATCTTGCTTTAGTACATCGCAAGATCATATTGAGTCCATTGATATAATTTCTACATGGTATTATAGTTGTGTTAGAGATTTTATACATGGTATCAGAGCATCAGGAATCATAATAGTAGAGAATAAATTGAGCTTGTGTTGAACTGTATTCAAATTTGCAGATACTTTCTTTGGAGCTAGAAGTAGATCAAGATGTCTTTCAATGGCTGAAGACTTTAATATGCACTTGAGGGAAGTTAGAATTAGATTGCATGCAAGGAAAGGATGGAGACAGTGTTGGAGGAAAATGGGTTGAAGTAATTCATAGATAATGATATTTTGAAACCCGCAGTAGTAGATTCCCACCTTCTTGATGCATGGAAGAAGAAGGTAGAAAAGGTGAGGAGGATCTTGGTAGAGGGATTTCTAGATCATATTGTCTCGAGTCTCCATGGGAAGGAGACTCCATATGCTATGTGGAAGGCCTTGGCAGATATGTTTCAAAACAACTGCCATCAAAGGAAGTTGGCGCTGAAGGACAAGCTCATAAAGATCAGGAAGGAGGAGGGAAAGACGGTACCAACACACTTGGCGAAGTTCACTCAATGTCGAGATGAGCTTGGAAGTGTTGGTGTGACCGTAGCCCATGATGACTTGGTGAGCCTAGAACTTATAGGCCTTCCCAAGAGCTGGAATAGTTACTAGGACTATGTGAATGGGAGGGATAAGTTACCAAATTAGGAGTGACTATGGTCATATTTGGTAATAGAAGAGATAAGGCCGAGCACCAGAGACGGAACCTACAACACCAACAAAGAAGAAGATTGTGCATTAGTGGGAAAATAAAAGAAATACAAGGGATAGAAGTCCCAATGAAAAGAGGGCAAGAGAGACTTGTCCAAGATTATATGTTTTCACTTTCACGAGCATGGGCACTATGCTTCGATTTTTCCACAGAAGAAGACAAGCAACAAGAATCCTGCAGTTGCAACGGGTGAAGCAATGGCTTCACAGTTCGAGCTTGATTTTACTCTCATTGCATGCATGGCCAACACTGTAATGATATGCATGTGGTATCTATACAAAGGTGCCTCATTCTATATGATAGGGAATAGAGATCTCTTCAATGACTTGGAGGAGAAGGACCTCCAACAGAACAGGAATTTGGAGATGATGGGAAGTATAGTGTCATTGATATAGCTACAGTTATCTTTCAGAGGGAGACTGGCTCCCTTCTTAGACTAGCAGATGTTTTGTATGCTCCATGCCTAAGGAAGAATATTATCTCCATAGAGGTATTGGAAGACCGTGGTTATGATGTAATGTTTAGAAAAGGAAAGGTGTTCCTTAAACACATAGCCACAAGATAGGTGAAGTAGATCGGTTCTAGAGTCAAGAACCTGTATGCTCTCGAGTTTGAGGATGCATGAAAAGCTTTGAGGAGAAAATTAGTGGTTAATGACTTGGTGGTTGAAAGGGGGAAATTATCTCTCAACATGGAGCCTCAGAAGCAGTCTCAAAAGGTTGTGGAGAAACCACAATTGGAGAAGGAGAGAGGAGACTAAGTGGAAGGGTCCATTTGAGCAGAGACCTCCAGGAGGGGGAAATTTCCAGCTAGAAGGGTAAAGGGAGTACATAAAGCTATACCTCTAGGTTTGAGGTGGGGAGATGTGGAGAATTAATCCCAAGAAAAAATTTGGGTAGGGTCTATTGAGATGGTGTGATTAGGTGCTCAGTATTTAGCTCAAAAATAAAAGTTTTCATAATTTCTCGAAACCATGATGACAGAGCAGAGCTCGTCACCAAGATTCCAATGCAACTTGTTTCATAAAATTACAAGTTCGTATGAGTATTTTATGGCCTGCTGTCTGTTTTCTCAAACAACTAAAAAAATTGCATAATTGTGAAAGGTTGCTGACATGGCAGCCCAGTTAGAAAAAATGAATATTCTATAATATTTTTCAAGTTCTTGCCAATGAGGCTATGACAAGTGGCATTTTCTAATTTTCTAGTTTGGTTTATGTGGGTGAAATTTTTCTAATGGATCTAAGGTGGAAATTGTGTTTTTTATTTATATGTTTAGACATATTATATATATTATATTATATAATATATATAACATATATTATATTTAAATTTTAAAATTAAACCGAAGTTTCAATTGGAGAGATCAAATATCATGCAAGTTCCACGTAAATGTTATAGTTCGTGGATTAATCAAGCCAACGTCTATTACATTATATACAGAAAATGTTTTTGTAAAGGGGATTGAGGTCAGGTTTGAACCCTAGACCTCCCCCCACAAGCCCACGCCCTAACCAATGGGCTGTGGCACTATAATTATTAAACCATCCACTCCAAATTCTACTTAACCTTTGTGTGTAGGACCGGTGGAGCGCGGAGGGGGCCAGCTCCGCGGGCCAACCCCTCTCCATGTAACCATATCACATGCCCAGCGCCGAAGCCTAGCACTAAATGTGCATTATGCATTGTTGACTGTCATTAACGCACAAATAATTTATACTTACCAATAATCTAATGTGAAATTAAACTAGCGGTTCATTTGGCGGAGCACGCCAAATTCGGCGGATCCCCAGTTTTGGTGGGGTTAGCTGGAGTTCCTCTAGAGTTAGTGGAGGAAAACTAGGGAAATTTGTTTTTTCCATAATGGAGGAAATATTCAACCAAATTGGGTGCAAGGATAATCAATCTTAGACTATTTTGGAATTCCAAATATAATGGTACATGTTTTAGAGGCTGAAAATGACTTCTAATTGTGATTTTTCTATAGGGAAGTTCAAGGGATCTTAGGGCCACCAGGGAAGGAGGTCAATTCTAGACTAGCCAGAGTCATTTTTCAGTAATTGAACAAACATTTTTAGATGATTTGTATGTTCTGAAGACAATAGAACAGGTTTAAGGAGCAATTAAAAAATGTACATAACACTTTTCGAAAATTTGAGCTAATAAAAGAGGCCCAAGCTATGAAGCTAGACCAAGGAGATGTAGCCCAAGAGGGGTGAACTCCATCAAAAACTTGTTTTGAGGGCTCTATTTATGGTTTGTTGTAAATTGTTATGCTTTTGTTTAGTTCTTACTCATGTTTCCTATTTTTCATTAATTTCAACATAAAACACAAGACAATTTCCTGTTTTGACACCCACCTACAGCAAGGAAACTAAAGCACCAAAAGCAAACAAGAAGCGAATAAAATATGATTATGAACTTGTAATTAGCATATAAAAACTAACATATAAGTTCAGATCAAGTGGTATCAGAGCATCAGGTTTCTTAAGGTTATTTTCTTGCTTTTCTATAGTCTGTGCAAAAGAGTTTTAACGGTTGCAATTTTATGATGCTTACAAGGTTAAGATTGTAGAGAGGAGAAGGGAAAATATTGGTTGCTATTCCTGAGGTTAGGAACAGATGAGGGAGAGGCACAAGGACATCATCTTCACCTAAATTTTCACTCCCAGTTTCACCTAAAGCATCTCAAGTGTTGTCTCTGTTTGAGATTGAGGAGATGCAAATTGCACCAGAAACTGAAGTTGAATCTAAAGCCATCATGTCAGGTGTTGGAGATAATGAAGGAAACTCAAAAGAGTAGGATGTCTAGAAAGAATTCAATGACATGAAAAGGATGGTAAAGATTATGTTTTAGGTATTCACTACTGGAATGGTAGGATGAAACCAACACAAGATTAAACACCATTTGATTATTTCAAGTGGCATAAGGAGGTACAAGAGGACTCAATGGAAAATTCTATCATATTGGAATATATGGACAAAAAAAATAATAGTATATATCGCAAGTTGACCATTCTATCCAGGATATCAATCATCATTTCCTTCTCCTCGGGTGAGGGTGGTGACCATATGTTGTCACAACGATCAACACCCTCCGAAGTTTTTCCTACACTATAAATTTGGAGCCTATTCGAGATCTGATGGTCTATCACCCTATGGTTACTCCATGGTTGATTGATGTTTTGTAAACTGTTTAAGTCTTATTCTCAAAGTTTTAATTGTTAAAGTCACTTTCTCACTCATGCTCAGTCCTTGATAAACTTATGAGTGCACCTTCCTTTATGTAAGCTCGAAAATGCATTGCACTATCCATAAAGATGGTGCAGATGCAAGGTTTAGCTAATGTCAATATTTAGTGTGCTCTTTCAATTGAAAAACTCCCTCACTTTAATTCCAATTGTACTTCTATTACAGTGATTTTTTCCAACTGTCGCTTTTCTACACCTTTGTTTTCACGAGTGTCTCTTTCATGTTCCTGATTGGTGCTTTTATTTTCTTACACTTTGATAACTGTCATTTTCTTTTAATCCTTGCTATGGAATGTGTCGCTTTCAATGTCATTTTAATTTGCAAGCATCGTTTTCATGTTTTCTTGTCATAACAGGTGTTTCTTTTATCATTTTCACTTCTGCATCTATCACACCTTTGTGCATCACTAGAGTTCGTTCTAGCGCACTCCTCTACATTAGAGGGTCTTACATATCATTATAATATGCACTATACACATGCCTAAAACTTAGCGCACCTTGGTCTTAGTTGACACATTTGTCACAACTTGTATTCAAATTGTCTCATTGTGGCATTTCAACTGTAGTACTGGGAAATGCGTGTTTCTTTGTTGTCATTTCAAGGTGTGATTTATTTTCATGAGTCATGTGAATTTTTTTTGGCTTGTATTGATGGAATTTATGTTTTAATATATGTTTTATTCATGTTAGGATGATTTTATTTCTCTTACTCTACTGGTCCCACATGTAGTGTTTTTCAGAACCCTTCTTGGTCCTCCTGCTCAATGCAAATTGTAAAAGCATTAGCCCTCTTACTAGGTGATGAGTGCAGCTTAATCATGAGCCTCATTAACATATATTTTCATACCATACTTATACACTGTGTATTTTATAAGGTTTCCTCCCTCTCATAGTGCATTATCACTTTTTAGGATAAGTGACCTAGACATTTGTTTCCTCCCTCAGTGAAAAGTGCATTCTAGTCGATGAAAAAGAAGCCATTGTTGGAGAGAATAGTTCACTCCCAACATAAGAAAGGGGATAACCTTTAAAACATCATTGTCATGAATCTCTGGTATGAAAGCATTCTTTAATTCTGAACTGGATATTATTAATAATCAGGTAATATTACAAAATAGAGCAATAGTTTCTTCTTCAAAACTTGTAAATGCAACCCTTTCTCCTCTTTTTGATGTAATATCTAGGGAAAATGCATAAAATATAAGATGCAAAAAGTCTGGTAGCACTAACTTTAAAATATTTACAAATATCTGAGAGTTTAATGAAAAAAATATAATCAAAATCATATCCTTTTAGCTATTCATTTATCTATTTGGCACATAACATTGGTTACCGTATCTTGTGAAATAGTTGCATGTATATCAGACTATTCTTGCAGAAAAAATATGAGTCATAGTTTTATTGTAGAGTGTGGAAATTTTTTCTCCCTTGTGGGCTTGATATCTAGAACTACAACTTGTACTTCCTCTTGGTAGCAAAACTCGTACATGAACCTGTATACTTTGTTTAAACTATGAAACTACCCTGTGTAACTCCCCGCTTATTTTGAAGCTCTTTTTCCTTATGTTGATTTGGATTATCTACACTCCCTCAACCAAAAATCCATTTAACATATTACCATAAAATGTGGAACATAAATTCAATTTCAAAAATATTAAAATGGAGCAGGTAAAAACGCTGAGGTATAATTAGGGTTTTTCCAAAAAAATAGGGTTTTGTATATTTCTCTACCATTGAGGTAAACTAATAATTATTCGATAGCTTCTACAACCTGAGCACGAGGTATAACTTGTATTGGATTTTTTTTATCCTTATAGTAGATTTTTGTAAGGTTTTTCTATCTTTTAGGGTTTCTTTCCCTTTTTGTATACATACTATGTTTTCCTCTGTTTGTTGTCCTTATTTTTGCTATTTGAAACTTTCATAGCTTCTTCGTCTTCATCAATAATCATTGTCTCCTTTAGCTTAGGGTTGATTTTTTCCTTAAAAACCAGTCTTAGTTTGTTTGTAGGAAAAGTATGTGGTTTTCTCGAGTAAACCCTAGGCTCTATTTCTACTTCTCCCTCCCCTGTTTCCATTTTCACTTTTTGCTATTTTTTTCTTTGCCTCCTCTTCTTCTAGAATTTTATTTTGTTGTCTTCCTGTTCTCTTCTCATATAACCTAACCTTTGGTTCCTTTATAGGGTTTCCAATATGTTCTTCAACACACATATGGTTAGGCTCTCCCTTTATTTCTCTAGCTAGGGTTTTGACAGAAGCTTTAGTTTGACCTATCCTTTGTCTTTTGGATGCAGGGTGTCTCATGTTTCTTTGTCTCAATTGTTCCACCTTTTTCTTTAACTCATGAGTGTATAGTATTTTTATCAGGACTTGATGAAAAATTTAATGAGGTTGCAGTTCAGGTTTGGATCTAGATTTGGTAGACATATTTGATAAAAAATCGATGAATAAAATAGGGTGAATTCATCTTTATAAAACCTTCTAAATGATACAAAAACTCATATGGTATAGGTAAAATTCAGATTACCTACCTTCACAAGTGAAAATTAGTTGCACAGTCTTGAGAGCGCTAGACCATTTTGGATTCAACATTTTTTGGGGAACTCCTATGTTCCAGTCTTGGTTCTGATAGTCCTCCTTCAAGAAAAATTTGAGGTCCACATTTTCTAATCTATACTTCTTAAATGATATTTTTCCCTCAGTAGGTAAAATCTTAGCCTCTACAATGGATTATTCAGTGACAGGAAACATTAGGGTTCTAATTTATTTTTTACTACAAGAAAAAGAGTATATGAAGTCATGACACCAACACAGGTTGTGTCCATTGAAGCACTAAAATATTTTTTCTTAGCCTGCATTTCGGAACAGAGCCAACATTTATGGATAAACTTCAAAGTACATTCCACTGGGCTAAAAATGTTTCACATGGCCTGATATTCCCATATTGTAAATGTTTCTTACACTAAAAGCAATTTTACAACCTTGAATCCCATTGTTTGGATGTTGCAAGCAATTCTGGAACCTCGTTGCACACTATAAATAAATTATTGGGTGTGCTAGAAATGACCATTTAGGGTAAACTGGCCATTTTTAGGGTTTGAGCTCAAACTTATTTATTGGGCTTCAAAATGCATTTAGATGTCCCATCAAGGCTAAAAATGGATAGGAATTTGTGAAAAAGCACTTAGGCATTTGAAATGATAGGTTTAACAGCATGAAAATATAACATTTTATTTATTTGGTGAGCGCTAAGAAAATATTTCGTAGCACTACAAAAATATTTCGTAGCGCTACAGAAATATTTTGTAGTGCAGCACTACTAAATTTTTTCGCAACGTAGTGCTACGAAAATATTTCATAGCACTATTTGTATGCTTGCAATACAATGATTTTGTTGTAAAAAACTTATGGAAGGCTTAAGGTCATATGAAAGGACTTATTTTGGCATGTCCCTAAGCTTATGTAGCAATTTACACAAAAAACAATTGATATACCCTTTACATTACCATGGATTTGCACAATGAATTAATAAATATATCCTTTGGACCTTTAGGGGAAGGTGAAAACCTAGTGCTAACAAAAAACACAGTGAAAAAGAGCACTTCAAAAGATCAAGGACCATTTGAGTGCACTTCAAAAGAACAAGGACCTTATGTTTCTTCAAAATCACACTTCGAAACAAAAAGGTGCACTTCAAAACAATAAGGTGCACTTAGGACAAGCAAGAGTTCCTTTCCTTGATTTCATGGTGCATCACGGAGCATGAAAATTCACTCATGAACGCTAATTGTGCTCCCTGCACCCTCCTTGGCTCTCGCTTGAACGTATGGTGCATCATGAAGCATGAAGATTCACCCTTTTTCTCTAGGCCTGCACCTTGTTCCCTCTTTAGCCTCTATTTCTCTCTCTTATTTCTTAAGCGCATAATGAATAATGAAGCATCATTGATTCTCCTTCCCTCTTCCAAATAGATTCTATGCTCAATCCTCATATTTAACAAGTCTCCTTTAGCACATGGTGTAGTCTTAAGAGACAATGAACCTTTGACCAATTAAATTTTTCTTTCTAAGTCCCCCTCTTTCAACGCTTTCACAGGCCTATCAAAGAAATTCATTCCATGAGCTATGTAGTGATAGAATATATGATTTTTAGAATAATTTTTCATTTTAATGAATTATTTTCATTGGAAGGAGTACCTTAATAACATGACAAGGCGATGCTCAAAGAAGATAGCAAGAAGAAAGAATAAAGAAACACCTACAAATATGAAGGATAAAAGAGAGATCTCATCGAGACATGAAGAAAATCATCGACCAAGATAGAAATAATACATTTCATGATGACTCACGAGATTCTAATGTTGATCCAATACTTTTTGGAGGGTGAAAATATGAAAACCAATGGATCTTTCATGAATATGAAGCGCAGATAAGATCTACCATGAAGAATGCCAGATGAAAGAGCATGGAAGACAACTTGGCATTGCCACCTCATCGTGAAGTCCATGTCATCATTATCAAGGTGTAACTTGTACAAGTATCATAATAATATTCCATATATGTCCATGTGTCATCCCACATCCTCATGTGGAATGTAATGATGTATTTTCAAGGAAAAGGAAAAAATGTAACGAGTGGAAGTCCAAGAGTCATATGTAGAATATGAAAAGTCACATAGACCTGTATGGACAAAAGAGTCTTTAGGAGAAGTCAAAATGTCACATAGAGAAGTCTAAATTCCATTAGGATTTCAAGAGTTATTTAGAATTCCAAGGGACATATTGGAAGTTGAAGAGTCATGAGGATATGAAAGGTCATTCCACTTGTTATAAAAGAAACCTCATAACTCAAGCAAAAGGATTTTGGAGGCTTAAGATTTGGAGAGCTAGTCTTGGCTTCTCTTACTTGGCATAGGAGAGAAAAGCTATTCTTTGGAGAAGCAAGAAGTGACTTAATGTTCCATTACTGGAACAAGTGCCTCATCATTGTAACTGTGTACTTCGATCTTTCACCTAATTAAAACTCAAAGAGCCAACACATTTTCATGCATGTATCGCGAATGTTTTAGGACTATTCTTGGGATGTTTACGGTATATGTTGTGCTCATATGTAGTGGAGAAATTGAACTATTTTGGTGGATTTGGTACTCATCTTGTTGAATATGTGTTGTATTCACTTTTACAATCGTTATGTAAACTATTTTTCCAACGAATAGTTTCATGCTCTTGTGTGTCTCTCTTAGGCTAGCAATATTACTTCCTTCCAAAGGCTCACTCTCATCTCGTGCTTGTGAAAATCTCCTTTTTAAACATTGCAATTAGTGTTTCACAATTTCAACTTACTTGCTTATAACAATTTAAACATTGAAATGGAAACTGAAACGAGTACCCGCTTTTTTGATGTAAAAAATAAAATCATCTGATTTTGAAAAGTGCTCATTCAGAATACCTTTTTTTTAGCATATTTTTGACACTTTAATTTTTATAATTTATGAAGTGTGGTTTTTTTTTGAAATGTTGGTGATTTTCATCCATATTTCTGCAAATCCAAATGAAATACCATTTAATTTTTTGAAGGCATATTTTTGACAGTTCAAATTTTCTTATCTCTTAAGTAAACATAACTGTTTTTTAAATATTGATTACGTAACCCTTTTTCAATTTGTCTTAATCCTCTTAATGTTTTTTGTGACAAGATATTTGATTTTTAAGGGATTTCCAAATTTTTATTTCTTGTTTTCATTTGTAGTGTTTTTTTATAATGAATTTTATAATTTATTTTTAGAGTTTAAAAAAAAATAAAATTATTATCTTGATGTTATGATTTGTTTATCATTTATATATAGTTAGCTAATATTTCAATATACATAAAATAATTGTCACTAAAAAAAAATAATTCTAAAAAGTCGACAAAAAATAAACATTTTGCATATAAATTAATTAAAAATATATGTATTTAAAAACATTTCACTAAAAATAAAATGTTAAATCAAATAAAATAAGAAAAAAATGAATAAAAAATTAGAAAAATTACCAATTTTATGCATTTTATATAATAAAAAAAATGATAACATTTTTAAAAAAAAATTTCAAAAAATTCAAAAAAATTCAATTTTAAGTATTTAAAAAAAATGATATCCGTATACAATTAAGTTATTAAAAAAAAACACTAAAAAAAAAAATTAAAAAAAAATAAAATAAAGGAAAAAAGATTGAAAAAAATAAATTAAAAAAAAGAAAAAAGACATTCAAAAAAATAAAAATAAAATCTTGTTAAAAAAATAAAAAATATATATATACAATTAAAAAAAAAACATATATAATTTTATTTAAAAAAACAATTAAAAACAAATACTAAATTAAAAACAAAATCTTAAAAAAATTAAAAAAAAATTAAAATTTTGAAAAAATAAAAAACAAAATCATAAACTTTAAAAAAAAAAAAAAAATGTAAAAAAAAAAAAAAACAATTGGGTTGTCCGAGGACAGCCGCTGTGGGTCGACAGAGCTGGCCAAGCTCCACGGGCCCATGACAACTGCCCTCAAACCACTCGACAGGGCTAGTTAGAACCGATTCTTGGCCAACTTTGCAGGCTAAACTAGCCAGCCCCGCCGTGTGGCCTGAGAGGCGGTCGCCGTGTGCCGGCAGAGCTTACAAAGCTCCGCTGGCCCACAATAGTTGCCCCTCGGGCCACTCAGCAGGGTTGGCTGAAGTCGATTATTAGAGAGCTCCACCAGCCCATGGTGACCACCTCTCTGGCAATTAGGTAGGGTTGGCCCAAGCAGTGGTCCTTGTCGGCTGGCAGAGTTGGCCAAGTTCGACCAGCAGCGCCGAGTGGCTTGAGGGGCGGATGTCGTGGGCGAACAAAGTTGGGCAAGCTACATCGGCCCATGGGCCACCCGATGGGGCTGAGAGTCGATTCTCAAAATCGGCAGGCTCCCCAGCCGATTCTAAGAATCTGCTTTCAGCCCCTCGGGCCCATAGACCCGATTCAGAGAATCGAGTTAAGCCCGCTTAAGGACTTGAGGGAAACTAATTTTTTTTAATTTTTTGATATATTTGTTTTAGGTTTTTTTTCATATGTTTTAATTTTTTTAATTTTAACTTTTTCAATGTTTTTTTTTCAATTTATTCTCATTTATTGAAATATTTTTTATAATTGTTTTTTATTTTTAGATGTCCAATATTTTTTATTTTGAATTTTTTTATTATGTTTTTATTTATTGATTAATTTTTCTAAATGTGTTTTTTAAATGTAATATTTTTTTCAAATTGTCAAATAAAGTAATTTTTTTTTGTTTCTTTCTTTAAATTTTTTTATTTAATTATATTTTTTAATTGTTTAATTATTGCTTTCTTTTTATATATATATTTTTTTTATCTCGATCTTTACATGTCAATTTGCTTCTTCTTTTTTCTATTTTTATCTTTGATTTCTTTTTGTCTTTTTCATATATTTTTATATATTTGATTTCTTGTTGTCTTTTTTTCAATTTTACATATTTTTTCTAATATATATATTTATTTACTTATTTTTTTTAACTTTTTTTTTTCGTTGTTTTTTGTTTTTTTGTTGCTTTAAATTTTGTTTTTATTTGTAAACTTTTGTTTTCATTTTTATTTTTAAATTTTAAGTTTTTTTGGAGTCATGATATTTTATCTTTTACATGGTATGTCAAAACGTTGAAAATTTATCCTTAAAAAAAAAGTTGTTATTCCACCATCTTTAATTTTCGTTCAGGCTGTTATTAAATTGGTTTTCACTGCCATTTTTAAACATGTTGAAAATTTACCTTAGAAAAAGAAAAAAAAAAGAAAAAAAAATAGTTATTATTGCATCACCATTTTTCGTTTACGAGCTTTTTTTTCATGTTTTTTGACGTTTTTTTGGCTACAATTCTCATTTTGAGTTTATAGTTCTCATTTCATAGTTTACATTGTTTTATTCAAGGTTTATGTGTATAATATCTTATGCTATCCATTGAAACCAGGGTGAACCTTAAGTTATGGTGGTCAGGTTGATACTCTAGATGGGGCTCTTACTCCAAATGGTGTGAGGTCTAATTGGGACTTCACATCAGGGAGACCCCCTTATATGTTTGTAGTATCTGGCACTGTCAACATTGTGGTGCTGGAAGGAGGGCTAGATGACAAGTTGTGCCCATTAAGTCTGTTTGAATCTCTTATCTTTAATGACTCATCCTCAAACCATACTCTCGAGGTGTTTCTCTAATATATTCAGTGGTCAACGTGTAATCCCCAATTATCCTCTTTATGACTTGTATCAACTAAAGCTTGATGATGAGGATTGAACATCCTTAGCCAAGTACATTTTTGATTTTCTTAAATTTTGTGAATATTACAAAATAAATGATGAATATTTTTCTTGTGTTATTTTCTTCATCACTCTTTAAGGTCATGTTAATCAATGGTGTCATGCCTTACCATCTGCATCTATTGATTCTATTCATCAATTTCTCAAGGAGCTTCAACAAGATTTTGATAGGTATGATTACCAAGATGATTTTAAAATATTTAATCAAGTTAGAAGGGAGCCTAGTGAATCAATTGAGTATTTTTCCCATAAATCCCTTCACTTCCGTTGTGAGTTTCCTAGAGAATATATGGATTTGGAATTCCTTAAAAGGAAGTTTGAAAGTGTGTTTTTAATCTCTTTACACGATGAGTTGAAGCCCCGTGATGTTCCTTTTTTTCCTTGTCCTCCTCTTTTTCCAAGACCAATTTGGGTGCCTCCTTCTGAAAATTGTGAAGTTGGTAAATCTAGAAATCAAATTCTTGATCCATCCCCTCAATATTCTTCCACTTTCCAAGATTCAGATCCAATGGAGGAAAGCTTGGAATGGTTCATGAAGCCTCATGTAAATTTTAATCCTTACATTACTCAATATTGTATTAACATGCATAAATCCAACATTTAATATTATTTTGATTATTTTCCTCCTCTAGCATCTCATTCTCATAACCCTTAGCCCCTTGATCTGCCTAGTTTTAGATTTTCCAATATTATAAACAGTGATCAAATGCAAGGTGGTCACTCTTCATAGGTAAAGTAGCAAAGTGAAGATTCTTTTTAACTTTCTTCTCTTTTAAAAAATCTTCCTTGTCAAGATTATGTTCTTCCATCCTTGGTTGATTTTGAATATAAGAATATCAATGATGAATCAAATGACGTTAATTTTCTTAATCAATATGAATTCATGGACGACCATAATTCTGATTATTCTGATTCTAATGGTGAATGTGATGGTTTCGTATTTAGATTCAATAAGATGATGATCCTATTGAAAATTAAGCACCTTCACTAGGTGGGGCCCGTAGGCTATTTTTAGGTGTATGTCTATTTTTAGAATGGGGAGCATATTCTATTTATAGCGGGAGTCTATTTATAGATGGTTGAGAAAATTATATTTATAGATGAGATTTTATTTTTAGATGCATAGGTGAAGTCTATTTATAGATCGCATGTGTAAAAATAGATCGGATGTCAATTATTATTAGCCCTTAATAATAATTTGACAATAAATAATACTCTATTCTCTTGAAGCACTTGATTTCAGTTAACTGATGTGGCAAACCAGTTGACTTAAGGAATTATTAGTTCTAAGGTTGGTTAGCGGGACATGCAGAGTGGAATTCATTGTAACTGACTGATACAAAGTTGTAACAGAGTTGGATGTGTAGTTATGTGAGTTGTTATTTAGTTTAACTCAGTTAAGCGAGTTAAAATCAGTTGTGCTAGTTGTAACTAGTTGTAACTATAGATACACTAGTGATAAATCAGTGAATTAATTATTTAATTAATTCACAAGCAGTGGTCTCACATGCAACTAAAGAAATACTGATGTTAACTACATGCATGTCAGATCCAGTGGAGACCCAATTGAGAGATAGGTGAAAGGGCTTGTTTGACTATCAGTTGTGACTATAGTGGTGCATTAAATGCAAATACACACGTTTTGGAGATGCCAATGGTTATTGCGTACTCAAGGAAAGGCAAGATCAAATTCATTCATGGATCTTCATTGGCAGGGATTGCACAGTGGAGGCAGGTTATCAGGAGGCAATAAATTGGTGCATGCTTATGCCAATTTTTGTATGACAGTATGAGATGATTGTATATTGTACTGAGAGATCTTGGAGTAGAGTTTTGTATGAGATTGTTTCATGATCCATGATATACATAATATATTATAGTGGGTTTTTTAGCTTTATGCTTTCCCGATAAAAACATCTGTGTTATGTGTGATTGATTTTTCTTCATGTGTTTGCAATTGGTGATTAAATTTCCACAAAGATTTAAGTAGAAGGATTTTGTATTTAATAGTGGATATAATTGTTAGATCGGTAAAATCCGACAATGCAAATTGAATTTATAAATTTCTACATGGTATCAGAGCAAAGAAGATTGTAATATTGAAGCAGTAGCTGAGTTTTATTGGTGGAAACATTTTGAATTTGTTGTAAGAATTTCTTGGTGCGACAGTTGAGTAAACATCGAAATGGCTTTCAATGGTTTGCAGTTATAGTATGCACTCGAGGTCAGATCGAACGACATTGCATGGAAGGATAGGATGGAGGTGGTGCTTGAAGATAATGGCTTGAACGAGTTCATCGACAATGATGTTCCTAATCCCACTTTGACAGATGCTGCATTACTTGATGCATGGAAAAAGAAAGTAGCGAAGATGAGAAGGATTATGTTGGAAGGTGTGAGATACCATATTGTCTCAAGCCTTCATGGGAAAGCCACTCCATTTGCAATGTAGAAGGCTTTGAAAAATCTTTTCCAAAGCAGCAGCGCCCATAGGAAATTGGCGCTGAAGGATAAACTCGAAAAAATCAAAATGGAAAAGGGTGACAATATTCCTAAGTATCTTACAAAATTTTTCCAATGTTGGGATGATCTAAGGAGTGTGGGAATCATGGTTGTTGATGATGATTTTGTGAGCTTGGCCCTCTTGTGACTTCCTAAGAGTTTTCACAGTTATCAAGACTCTGTCAATGGACGGGAAAAACTGTCGGATTGGGAACGATTGTAGTCGTATCTAGTGTAGGCGGAGCTTAGGTAGAACACTAGGGATGGATCTTCATCAAATCATTATGATGAAGAGGATTGCGCTTTGGTTTCCAAACCAAGGAAAGGGAAGCAACGGAAATTCCACTCAAAATTTGAGGCTAAAGGAAAGAAGCTGGATTTGTCAAATATGAAGTGTTTTCACTGTCACAAACATCGGCATCTCGCCACTAACTGCCCATAGAAAAAGAAGAAAAAGAAGGTTACTGGAGCTACGGCTGGTGAGGCTCTTGCCTCAAAATTTGAAATTGATTTCTCTTTGATCGCATCCTTGGTTTCAAGCGCAATGGAATCAGTATGGTATCTTGATAATGGTGCTTCCTACCACGTGACGGGAGATAAGGAGCTTTTTAGTGACTTTGAGGAGAAATATCTCCAAATACATGTAGAGATGGGTGACGATGGACGATACAGTGTGACCGGCATTGGTACCATTACCTTTGAAAGGGATTCAGGTAAACCATTTTTGTTGAAAGATGTTATGCATGTTCTAGGTCTGAAGAAAAACTTGGTCTTAGTTGCGATGTTGGAGGATAGAGGTTTTCACATTTTTTTCAGTGATGGAAATGATTTCCTGCAACATAAAACAATGGGTCAAACCAAGAGGATAGGGATTCGAGTAAAAAAATTCTTCAAGCTGGAGGTAGATGGTTGTGCTGCAATGGTGGGCAAACAAGAAGAAGTGGTGAGTTGGGATGAGGGCGAATTATGGCAGAGGCGATTGGGCCATCTTCACCATGGCACCCTAAATATTTTGCAGCAGATTTCTACTAGAATTCCCAAGCATAAACTTGCATAGATAGATCAGTGCAAGGGATGTACTATGAGTAAGTCTGTGAAGACCACCTTTCATGAAAATGAGAACCTTGATTCGATGATCCCGGAAAGACGTGTGTAGACCATTTTTGGTTTCTTCAAAAACAAAACACAGGTGTTATGTTATTTTTGTTGATGAATATTATCGTAGATGTTGTATATTCTTCATGCAAAAGAAATATCAAACATTATCAATGTTCTGTGAGTTTACAGCATTGGTGGAGAAAGAGTCAGGGAATCAAGTGAAGGCTCTGCGGAGTGATAATGGTGGTGAATATATGTCGAATGAATTCAAATAATTCTATAGTAAAGAATAAATTCGAAGAGAAATCATAGCACCTCATAACCCACAACAGAATGGGGTCGCAGAGAGGAAGAACAGAACAATCATGGGTGTTGCACAAGCTATGTTGCATGATCAGGGCCTACCAATGCACTTATGGGTAGAAGCATGCAACACTATGGTTTATGTGTAAAACCATTGTCCTCATAGAGTATTTGGCATGAGTACACCTGAAGAAGCTTTTACTGGTAAGAAATCAGATGTTTCTCACTTTAAAATTTTTGGCTCATCTGTTTATGTGCATGTGACCAAGAACGCCAGGAAGAAGCTGGAGTAGACTACTAAAGTTGAGATATTTGTGGGGTACATAGAAACACCCCATAATTATCGTGTATATTTTCCAAATAGTCTAATGACTATGGTGCGACGGGATATAAAATTCAATGAGGAGAAATCCATGAAGTTGTCGCTTGAGAGGCAGATAGACTTGCATGCAGAGGAGGAACTTCTTATTCCCAAAGACATTTCTCTAGATGTGGATCAACCATCGAAGGAGGTTCATGGAGTGGAGGAGTCCACTCATGCAGAGCCAAACATCAAAATTGGTAGAAGGCATACCACAGAAGCTGATAGGTTGAAGCTTGATGCGACACAGAATGTAGGAGTCCCTACTTCACAGTGCAGACAGAGACAGTCTCCTGACTAATTCACTGGATACATGGCTCTCATGAGAAAATGTATTTTGACTGAGCCATCTTCCTTTTAGGAAGCAGTACAGGAGCCCACATGGGTAGATGCAATGGTGGAGCCATATGACTCCATTGTGAGAAAAAACACTTGGGAAATTGTTCCAAGGCCGATTGATAAATCCTTGGTAGGTTCAAGATGGATCTACAAGGTAAAGAAAGTTGTTGATGGGAGTGTTGACAATTATAAGGAAATATTTTTGGCCCGGGGCTTCTCACAGATGGAGGGGATTGATTATGAAGAAACCTTTTCACCTGTTGCATGGTATTCTTCCATAAGGAACATCCTTTCTCTCTCAACGCAAATGGGTTGGCACATTCATCATATGGATGTGAAGACTGCGTTCCTGAATGGGATTATTGAGGAAGAAGTGTAGATTAATCAACCTGAAGGATTTTAGATCTTCAACAGTGAGTCACATGTGTGCAGACTCAAAAGAGAATTGTATGGGCTGAAGCAAGCACCCCATTCTTGGTACATTCAGATCGACAACTATTTCACTGGACTTGGCTTCACCAAGAGTGAGGCAGATGAAAACCTATACCAGATTGTGGTGGAGGGTAATATTTTAATCATTTTTATTCATGTTGATGATTTAATACTGACTGGTGATGAGCAGCTGATACACTCATGCAAGGAGGACCTTTCAAAGGAGTTCGAGAAGAAGGATATGGGCCTCCTTCACTATTTCCTTGGATTGGAAATATGGCAGTGAGAAGGTGAATTGTTTGTGTCTCAAGGCAAGTATGCAAGAGAGATACTCGGTAAGTTTCACATGGAGGGCTGCAAACCCATGGATAGTCCTCTTCCAGGAAACTAGAGGAAAGAGGATGCTACATCAGCAGAGGTAGTGGATGCTACTGTCTATCGATAGTTGGTGGGTTTGCTCATGTATTTAGCTAATAAAAGACCAGACATATGCTATGCGGTGAACCAGCTTAGTCAAGTGATGGTTAAGCCTACCAAGCTCTTTTGGAAGGCGGAAGAGCATGTCCTAAGATATCTCAAGAGCACATCTGTGTATGGCTTATGGTACAGACAGACGGATGAGGTGAAGTTGTATGGATTCACGAATGCAGATTGGGCAGGCACCCCAACGGATAGAAAGAGCACCTCAGGAGGGGTTTTTAGTATCGGATCTACAACTGTTTCTTGGTACAGCAGTAAATAGATATCCATGGCACTCAGTTTAGCGGAAGCAGAATACATGGTAGTAAGTCAAGCTGCTTGTGAGGTTATCTGGATGAGGAAGATCCCCGTCAGTTTATTTGGTTCTCATTTAGATCCTATAGTGATTCATTATGATAATCAGAGTTGCATTAAACTCTCGATTAATCATGTGTTTCATGATAGATCTAAGCATATCGATATCCGGTATCATCATATCATATATTGTGTGCAGTGGAAGATCATGTTGCTTTAGTACATTCCTACAGAAGATCAAGATGCATATATCTTGATGAAGGCGCTCACCAGGAAATAATTCGAATACCATAGAGACAGGATCGGGGTGAAGGATAATCCCTTTCTTGTTGAGATTCAACAAGATGATGATCCTCGTGAAAATTAGGCACCTTCACTACGTGGGGCCCGTAGGCTATTTTTAGGGGTATGTCTATTTTTAGAATGGTGAGCATATTCTATTTATAGAAGGAGTCTATTTATAGATGCTTGAGAAAATGCTATTTATGGATGAGATTCTCTTTTTAGATGCATGGGCAAAGTCTACTTATAGAGCGCGTGTCTAAAAATAGATCAGGTTTCAATTATTATTAGCCCTTAATAATAATTAGACAATAAATAATAATCTATTCTCTTGAAGAACTTGATTTCAGTTAACTGATGTGGCAAACTAGTTGAATGAAGGAATTCTACAATATTTTAATGTTTTGGGACTCTTCAAGGAGTCGAGGTACTTCAAATTTTGTTGATGGTTATGTTAGGTTCTCAAAATTCTGGTAAGATCCTCAAACTAAATCATATTTGGATTTTCTCACAAAAATATTTCCTTAGCATGGTTTCACTCGATGTAAACTCCCTCTTGAAAGATGTTTGGTATTTTGGATACAACTAATTTTACTTTCAAGATTCAATGTCTGGTCGGATTAAGATTTCTATTTCAGGTAGTTCATCTCCATGAAAATCTCTTATCTCAAACTCGGGTTTGGAATTTTTTCATCTCATCAATCAACGGATCTATGAAGTTGATCATATTGAAGATTATCATTGACTGAAGGATTCATGCCTATCACATTATTTTGAAAATAATCAACTCCTAATCTTTCTTGTCAGTATTCTAATGTTAATAATTTTATTCAGGGTACCTATTGGAGAGGTAAATCCTGTCTGCCAACAAAGGCGATCCCTACTAGCCCAGATGGGGTCTAGAAACAACTGAGTCACGCTAAGATGTGGGTTCCTAGTTACAAAATAACAAGATGCGACAAGAGGCCTACCTTTAGTCCTATGCTACCGTTGCTTGCAGAGAAGATGGCGCTTCCGTCCTTCGCTTTCGCAGATCACAATTCTCCCGCTAGGCACGTTCGAACACCTACATGTACACGAAGAAAAAACAACATACAAGCATAAAACATAAAACATGTAACCATATACCAGTCGGAGAAGATATAATTCATAACATAAGACATGAACATATGAATGGAACCATAATCAAAGTCATTTATTATTAATCACAACTAAAGAAAGATACAACTTGAGCTCTGACGTTGGATCTTCCTTTGGCGGGTCAACAGCGGAGCACGTCTCGATAAAGCTCACCAGAATGGGACAATGCTCTCTCTCTTCGGTTGTATGACGATAGTCTCCTTACTATTGATTCAGCTCTATTCAGGCTAGCTTGCAAAGGGAAAATGACAAGCTTATATAGATGGTGGAAGGGGAGTTGGGATCCCTAAAATGGTGGGATTGGCCCTATCCTCAAGGAAGCTTCCATGATAGGTGGAAAAGCACTTCCCCTACATGGAGATCCAGAGCCAAACCTCCCAACACATTTTAGAGACTCATTTAGGAGTTGGTTGGAATCAAACTTCCACCATTTATTTTTTAAAAACAATCCTTATTAAGCTTGGCACAAGTAATACACTGGGACAGAGCGCCAGTTGGCGCGCCCTCTTTGGTGGATTTCCCCCATTGGCGCGAGGGCTGAACTGGCTAGTCGCGCCAAGGCCAAAAGGTCTATTTTTAGGGCTTTTTACAAGAAACTGCCTTCAGAGGAATGATTGTCCTTGTCAAGGGGGATGTCATGCTCACCCTGCTCACAGGTCACGGAATAGGCCCTCCAATGTGCGGGACGGGGGATTGCAAGGACGGTGACAAATTACTATGTAACAATACCATATGTCCTTTTGAATATAAGTTAATGCTTGATATATTTGGTGAATCAAGTTCCTCTTTTTGACCCACTATAGCTTTATTCATTTTGTGTGTTTACTATGTTGGTATTCTTGTTTAGTTCTTTTGATAATTGTAATGTTAACCAGTAACAAGGAAATGGTTGGTCACATTCAACTTGCGAGGAATAGAACTCTTTTGCTCAAATAATTTACAATTTCTTTCAAATTGATCTATCTTTGTTGTTTACCGATCAAGAGCCTTGTGCCATAATTAGTTTATCTAGTCATGATAATTTTCATTTTCCCACCAGCCTATCTCATGATAGTTATTTTAGATCAGTTTACCCTTATGATTTGACACCTCAATATTCATATAATTTTCAACTAGTTGAGGCACTTCGGTCTTTGGTAATGGTTATGTTAGGACCTCACTATCTTGACAAACTTCCAGAACATGATCAGATTTATTTTCCCTTACAAGATTCTCATCCTGATTCCATACTATTAATTGGAATTTCATATTTTCATGGATATCATGATTTTGAAGAGGAATTTTATGAATTTCATGATCTGATCTATGATCAATTATAAGCCCCTTACCTAGCAATCCCTTATGTTAAAAAAAAATTCTATTTTTCTTGATGTTTGCTAATAAGGACAACACAAAAATAGGTTTTTTCACAAGGACTTGTAAAATTTTGTATGATTTATGTTCTTATTGAAAAGCTAAGGTTGTATATTGGGTAACTTTAGGTGTTATGACACATATTTCTTCTTTCAGGAAATACCTCCAATGTTTTGTGCAAGATTTCCAAGCTTATATCTTTTATATTACACAATATTATATATGAGTTGTAATTGCTCTTATCATTGTGTTTGCAGGTTGGGACCAATTATGGTGGATTCATTGGAAATATCATTATACTTATCCCTGACCTTCTAGTTGGTTAGGTTAGGAGTAGGTTTAGTTACAATTAGTTTCACTTTCATTATGTCTAGTCATTTTCTTGCTCTCCATCTAGTATTTGCATTTTTTTTTTTTTCTTGCTCTCTTTTATGCATGATTTATTTACATGTAATTTGTCTTTTCTTTCTTATATCTCTTCTTTTACGTTTTCTTATTAAGATGTTGCATGAAATATGCTCTTGCTTTTCTTAAAAGACAATCTAGAAAAACATGAAAGGGGAAATTGTGATGATGAAAAATTCTTGGCTAATCTCTTAACTCTTCTATATATAGGTCTACATATCTTTAAATTCAAAGATATCTAAATGGAAAATATGATCTGATCGAACAGAAGGTATTTGGTAAAACTATAAAAATCATAACTATTCTAGGATCTTAATTCCTCAACTCGACATTGTAATTGAATAGCTTTTCTTGTGGATCCAACTGAGTAGATAAAGGTAAATGAAAATCAATAGCGAGAAAACCAATATCAGAGGTAAATATTACCTTCTCTAAAGGAATAAAATCTCATGTTCTCAATAATTCAAGATCCATCTTCCACCCGTGAAATAAATAATTTCCTAATCATAGTTCTATAAATAAACTAAATAAAGGGTGAAATAAAAGAAAAGCTTCATGTGTAGAGAGGTGAAGCAAGTAACTTCGTCAGAGAACTGTTCAGGCTCGCTAGTAGTGAAGCGATGCTTTTGTTCCTCTAGTGACTCCATAGGGGTATTGTCCAGGCCTACTGGTAGTGGAGCGACACCAAAGATGAAAACTCATATTCTTATTATCTTAAACCTGTAGTTATATATTACCCTTTCGTAGATCGAAACAATTGTGTTCTAGCAAGCCTTGTTATGTGTTTAACCCAGTAAGGGAATGGAGGGCACTATATCTCTAACCAGGTTAAGTAGGGAAGCTAAGGTAATCCACAAGATGAATCAATACTTCGTAAAAGGCTGAGACCTTACGCTTAGATAATTAAACCTAAACAAACAAGTTGGAGTTCTACCAGTGTGTCACAAATTGTTAACGTTGCAATCAACACCCTCTAAAAGTTTTGCTACAATTGAATTTTGGAGCCTATTGAGGATCTTATGATATTTCACCGTATGGTTAATCCATGGTATATTGATTTTTTTTAAACTCTTTAATTCTTCTTCTCAAAGTTTTAATTGTTAAAGTCACTTTCTTACACATGCTCAGTCCTTGATAAACTTATGAGCGCACCTTCCTTTATACAAGCTCGAATAGTAACTGCACTATCCATCAAGATGGTGCAGATGCAAGTTTATGCTCATGTAAAAAATTATTTCACACTTTAAATTGATGGTATCCCTCACTTTGATTCCAATTTTACTTCTATTTCGACGTGTTTTCCCAACTGTCACTTTTACGCACCTTTTTTTTCCCGAGTGTCGCTTTCATTTTCATGATTGCCACTTTTTCTTGCTTACACTTTGATAAGTTTCATTTTCATGTAATCCTCAATCTCGCATGTGTCGCTTTCAATTTCATTTTCATTTTCAAGATCGTTTTCATGTTTTCTTTTTGTCATGGGTGTTTCTTTTATCGTTTTCACTCTTGCATGTGTCACAACTTTGCACATCACTAGAGTTATTTTTGGTGCACTCTTTTGCATTATATGGTAGTAGATATCATTAGAATATTCATTGGAAACATGACTATATCTTAGCGCACCTTTTGGTCTCAATCAATGCATTTTTTGCAACTTGTATTCTAACTGTCGCATTGTGGCATTTCAACTATCGCACTGGAAAATGAGTGTCACTTTGTTGTTGTTTCAAGGTGTGATTGATGATCTTGAGTCCTATGCATCCCAATAGCTTATATTAATGGAATTTATGTGACTGATCCATGTTTTATTCGTGTTAGTATGCATTTATTTCTCCTAGTCTTTTCTTCCCACACTTAGCCTTTTTGGGATCTCTTCTTGGTCCTCATGCTTAATGCAAGTTGTAAAGGAATTATCCCTCTTGCTAGGTGATGAGAAAAAGTTATTCATGAGCCTCATTGACATATATTTTCCTCCCATAATTATGAACTATGTCTTTTCTAAGGTCTCCTTCCTCTCATAGTAAATTAATACTTCATAGGATAAGTGACCTAGCCTTTTGTTGTCTCCCTCAGTGAAAAGTGAATTCCAAATGAACAAGCAGCCACTTTTGGAGAAATATATTCCCTCCCAATCTTCAACACAGTCAAAATTCATAGTGAGAACACTTATAAAAACACACTAAGAAAAAGTGCACTTCAAAAGAACAAGGACCATTTGAGCGCACTTCGGAAGAATAATGACCATCTCTCCCTTTAAAAGTGCACTTAAAAAAACAAGGGGAACTGCGAACAAATAAGAATTCATTCCCTTAAGTGCATGGTGCATCACGAAGCATGAAGCTTCACCCTTCATCGCTAATTTTTTGCCCTACTTCCTCCTTGGATCTCTCTTGTGTGTCTCTCTTAGGCTATTATTATTACTTCCTTCTATAGGCTCACCCTCATCTCCCACTCGTAAAGGTATGCTTTTACACATAGAAATTGGTGTTTCATAATGTCAAATTACTTTCTTGTTCACTTTTTATGTATATAATCTCTTATGTTATCCGTTGAAAGCAAGGGGAACATTAAGTTATGGTGACCAGACATATACTCTAGATGGGGCTCCTACTCCAAATAGTGTAAAGTTTAATTGGGACTTCACATCGAGGATATCCCTTTGAATGTTGGTGCCATCGAGGACCATCAAAATTAGCCAATGTGGATGCCTAAAAATTATTCCCAATATTTTTTATGACTTACTAGTTTTTTATTGTTACACTAGTAGTCTCCTTTGTCTTCTCATGTCCATATATGTCAAGGTCGGGAAGAACCAACCTGTTTTTATAAGTTTCTATTTACAATATGCTCTAGTAAGTCTGGTTTCTCTTATGGTAGACCGATAACAATTTTTTTTTTATCTATGTAATCCTCGTTTGAATTAATGCAAAGTGCCTAACTTTAAAAAAAAAAATCCAACTATTATTTAGAAAAGAAAAATCTATCTTTATAAACTTTGGATTCAAAATTAATTGTTATTTTTTAAATAATTCATTAGATAAAAATTACCTAATTTATGGGGATTATGTCTCATGAAATTCACTATTTTTACACCCAAAACAACATAGGTCTTGTATAACTATTAGAGTTTTTGCTCAAAATTCTAGTGAAACAATTTTTTATCAAATCAATTTTTATTTTTTTTTTTATTTAAAATTTATTTTTAACTACATGTATGGATTCAACATCCTAAAACAAAACAAAAATACTTAAATTTTAAAGTGTTTACAACTCTATTATATAATTCTAATAAATCCTTTCAAATTCTAAACATATTCTACCAGAAAAAATATGTAAAAAACTCCAAAACTCATACCAAGTGTAATATGCAGCGTTGTTGCATAGTACCGACTCTTATGAAAAAATTTATATATATATATATATATGTTGAAATTTGTAGCAAGAAATATTGAAATTGGCATTCAGAAACAAAATCTAGAAAATGGCACCAAGAAAATGGTTACCATGTGAGGATTTTTATTTAATTAACCTTAATTAAATTAAAAGGAAATTGTAATCTTACCTCATAACACCTTGTAATAGTTGACTAAGTATGATAGACTTAGTTAGCTCAAGAATTTCGAGTTGAGGGTCAAACAATAGGAATGTAGAGTGATTATATTTTTAACACGGTCCAGTTGCAGTTGTAGCACTAGTGTGGTGTGAGTGAGATCAGTTAACTCACATTAATTGAGTTAAAATTAGTTTAAATAGTTCTAACTATTTGATGAGCTAGTGGAAGATCGAGTGAATGAAAATAGATTTAATTAACAAGTAGTGATCTACCAAGTAACTGATGATTGATCATTAATAATTTCATGCATGTTAATTCTGATGACAATCTAGCTGAGACAAAGGTTTAAGACAAGTAAAATATCAGTTGTATTTTTGACGAAATGCCTAGGTGCACTTATAAATTTAGAGGAAGGCTCCATAGTGATTGCGCAGTCAAGGAAGTCTAATTATCCTTTTAATAGGGATTAATTTCCTATGGATTTCATGAGCAATGGTGGGATAAGGAAGGGTTGAGAATTGGCTAAGTGTTGGTAAATTTTTCCTAAGAATAGCTAGTCAGTTTTGAGCAGAATCTGAGTGAGACAGTCACGATAGTGCAAGATTTTATCGGTGTGAGAGAGCATTGTATTATTTCATGATTCTTTGGCTATGTACAATATATGAAGGAAGGGTTTTGAGCAGGTGCCTTCCCTAAGAACATCTTGTGTTGTGTGATTAATAATTTCCTTTCTCTTACTTGCATGTGATTGAGAGATCGTGTTTTATATTCCGCAAATATTGTAGAAGAATTCAGTATCTTGCTTTCGTACATTGCAATATCAGATTGAGTCCATTGATATAATTTCTACATGGTATTATAGTTGTGTTAGATATTTTCTACATGGTATCAGAGCATCAGTAATCACAATAATGGAGAATCAATTGAGCTTGTGTTGAACAATATTCAAATTTGCAGATACTTTCTTTGGAGCTAGAAGTAGATCAAGATGTCTTTCAATGTTTTGAGACTCTAATATCCACTCAAGGGAAGTTTGAATTATATTAAATGCAAGGAAATGATGGAGGAAGTGTTGGAGGACAATGGGTTGAAGGAATTCATAGATAATGATATTCCCAAACCCACAACAACAGATGCCCAACTTCTTGATGCATGGAAAAATAAGGTAGAAAAGGCAAGGAGGATCATGTTAGAGGGAGTTCTAGATCATATTGTCTCAAGTCTCCATGGGAAGGCAACTCCATATGCTATGTGTAAGGCCTTGACAAATATATTTTAGAACAACAGCAATCAAAAGAAGTTGGCGCTGAAGGACAGCTCATAAAGATTAGGAAGGAGGAGGGCAAGACGATACCAACATACTTGGCGAAGTTCACTCAATGTCGAGATGAGCTTGGAAGTGTTGGTGTGATCGTAGACCATGATGACTTGGTGAGCCTAGCACTTATAGGCCTTCCTAAGAGCTGGAATAGTTACTAGGACTATGTGAATGGGAGGGATAAGTTACAAGATTAGAAGCGACTATGGTCATACTTGGTAATAGAAGAGATAAGGCGGAGCACCAGAGACAGGACCTCTAACACCAACAAAGAAGAATATTGTGCATTAGTGGGAAAACAAAAGAAAGCCAATGGATAGAAGTCCCAAGGAAAAGAGGGAAAGAGAGACTTGTCCAAGATTAGATGTTTTCACTTTCATGAGCATGGGCACTATTCTTCAAATTTTCCACAGAAGAAGGCAAGCAAGAAGAATCCTACAGTTGCAACGGGTGAAGCATTAGCTTCACAGTTCGAGCTTTATTTTACTCTCATTCCATGCATGGCCAACACTGTAATGAGATGCATGTGGTATCTATACAAAGGTGCCTCATTCTATATGACGGGGAATAGATATATTCTTCAGTGTCTTCGAGGAGGAGGACCTCCAGCAGAACATGTAATTTTGAGATGACAGGAGGTACAACACGACCGACGTAGCTAAAGTTACCTTTCAGAGGTAGTTTGGCTCCCTTCTCAGACTAGCAGATGTTTTGTATGTTCCATGCCTAAGGAATAATGTTGTCTCCATAGTGGTATTGGACGACTGTCGTTATGAGGTGATGTTTAGAAAAGGAAAGGCTTTCCTTAAACACATAGCCACAGGACAGGTGAAGTAGATCAGTTCTAGAGTCAAGAACTTGTATGCTCTTGAGGTTGAGGATGCATGCAAAGCTTTTAGGAGAAAATTAGTGGTTAATGACTTAGTGGTTGAGAGGGAGAAATTATCTCTGAACATGGAGCCTCAGAAGTAGTCTCAGAACATTGAGGAGCAACCACAATTAGAGAAGTAGAGAGGAGACCGAGTGGAAGAGTCCACTCGAGCAGAGACCTCTAGGAGGGGGAAATTTTGAGCTAGATGGGTATAGGGAGTAAATGAAGCTATACCTCCAAGTGTGAGGTGGGGAAATGTGAAAAATTAATCCCAAGAAGAAATTTGGGCAGGGTCCATTGAGATGGTGTGATCAGGTGCTCAGTATTTAGCTCAAAAATCAAAGTTTTCATAATTTCTCAAAACTAGGACGATAACGCAGAGCTCGTCATCAGGATTCCAACGCAACTTGTTTCATCAAATTATGATTTCGTACGAGTAAGTTATGGCCTGCTATCTGCTTTCTAAAACAACTAAAAAAATTGCAAAATTGTGACAGGTTGCTGACATGGCAACCCAGTTAGCAAAAATGAATATTCTAGAATATTCTTCAAGTTCCTGCCAATCAAGCTATGATAAGTGGCATTTTCTAATTCACTAGTTTGGTCTATGTGGGTGAAATTTTTCTAATGGATCTAAGGTGGAAATTGTGCTTTTTATTTTATTATATATATATATATGTTTAGATGTATTATATATATTATATTATATAATATATATAATATATATTATATTTAAATTTTAAAATTAAACCAAAGTTTCGATTGGAGAGATCAAATATCATGCAAGGTCTGCATAAATGTTATAGTTCGTGGATTAATCAAGCCAAGGTATGTTACATTATATACAAAAAAAAATTTGTAAGGGGGATCGGTATTGGGTTTGAACCCTAGACCTTCGCCCCACAAGCCCACGCCCTAACCAATGGACTGCGGCACTATAATTATTAAAACATCCACTCCAAATTCTACTTAACCTTTGTGTGTGGGACCGATGGAACACGGAGGAGGTCAACCCAGCAGGCCAACCCCTCTCCATGTAACGATATCACATGCCTAGCGTCGGAGCCTAGCGCTAAATGCGCATTATGCATTGTTGATTGTCATTAATGCACAGTTATTTTATACTTACCAATAAGATAATGTTCAATTAAACTAGCGGTTCATTTGGCAGAGCGTGCCAACTTTGGAAGACCCCCAGTTTTGGGGGGGTTAGCTGGATTTCCTCCAGAATTAGTGGAGGAAAACTAGGGAAATTTGTTTTTTCCATAATGGAGGAAATATTCGACAAAATTGGGTGCAAGGATAGTCAATATTAGACTATTTTGGAATTCCAAATACAATGGTACATGTTTCAGAGGCTAAAAATTACTTCTACATGTGATTTTTCTATAGGGAAGTTTAAGGGAGCTTAGGGCCACAAGGGAAGGAGGTCAATTCTGGACTAGCCAGAGTCAATTTTCAGTAATTGGACAAACATTTTATTATGATTTGTATGTTCTGAACACAATAGAATAGGTTTAAGGAGCAACTAAAAAATTTACACAACACTTTTGCCAAATTTGAGCTAATACAAGAGGCCCAAGCTATGGAGCTAGACCAAGGAGATGTAGCCCAGGAGGGGTGAACTCCTTCATCAAAAACTTGTGTTGATGGTTCTATTTATGGTTTTTTGTAAAAAAAAAATTTTTTTTTCAGTTCTTACTTATGTTTACTATTTTTCATTAATTTCAACATAAAACACAAGACAATTTCCTGTTTTGAATCTCACCTTCACCAAGGAAACTAAAGCACCAAAAGCAAACAAGAAGCGAATAAATTATGATTATGAAATTGTAATTAGCATAGAAAAACTAACATATAAGTTTACATCAAGTGGTATCAGAGCATCAGGTTTCTTAAGGTTATTTTCTTGCTTTGCTAGAGTTTATGCAAAAGAGTTTTAACGATTGCAATTTTGTGATGCTTACAAGGTTAATATTGCAAAGAGCAGAAGGGAAAATATTGGTTTCTATTCCTGAGGTTAGGAAAAAAAGAAGGAGAGGCACAAGGCCACCATATTTACCTAAAGTTTCACTCCCAGTTTCACCTAAAGCACCTCAAGTGTTGTCTCTGTTTGAGATTGAGGAGGTCCAAATTGCAATAGAAACTGAAGTTGAATCTGAAGCCATCATGTCAGGTGTTGGGGAATAATGAAGGAAACTCAAAAGAGTAGGATGTCAAGAAATACTTCAATGGCATTAAAAGGATGGTAAAGATTGTGTTTTCGGCATTCACTGCTAGAATGGTAGGAGGACGTTCTAAATTCCCACGTGGAGAAGGAACTTCAAATGATAAGAAGGATGAAGAGAAGAGTTCAAAGGGTAGTGGAGGAAATCCACCTCCATCTCCACCATCATCATCATCCCCATCATCACCATCAGTTTCATCTTCCACTTCCACCACAAAAACCACCCATACCCATACTCATTCCAAGACCCCAAGAGGAAAAACTCCATTACTCAAATTGGACATAAAATTTGAATTACCCATGTACAATGGCGAGGTAAATGTAGAGAATTTGGACAATTGGATTCGTCAATTAGAGGTGTGTTGCAGAATTAAAAACCTTCATGAAGAAGACATAAAGATACATTAGGCTTAATTGAGGCTAGAAGGAATATCACTAGTTTGGTGTGAAACAAAAACTCAAGAGGAAATTCGAATCCATGGTAAGATATCCATTTGTTTATTTCTTCCATTAAAAGACAATTTTATCCATTAGCCTACATGCAAAAAGCTATTATGAGTTGGAAAATTTTTAGGCAACTCAAGGGTCAAATAGTTCAAGATTATACCCGAGAGTTTAGAAAGAGATATTTGTTGTTAGGAGTAAACTTGAATTCCCAAGGTACACTCCTGAAATACATTGGGGGTTTAAATTATTATTTCAAGCATACTATTCTTATGTTTAACCCAAGAAATTCAGAGGAAGTTCGTGTACAAGCCACACACTTAAAGGCAAAGGAAAAATAAGGCATAGAGGAGAAATAGGAAAGCGGGGATAAAGGGAAAGGAAAGTTTTATGGAAGAGGAAAAAGAAATAGTTCTGTAAAAAAAGAGAAGGAAAAACTAACATGCAAAAACTGTTCCAACGCTAGCGATGATGAAGACCCTTGTTATCAACTTCATCCAAAATTGAAACCAAATAGATTGAAAGCCAAAGAGAAGGGAAAAATTGTTGCTATATCTGAACAAGAGTTAGGGTTAGATTTAGGAGATGAGACAAAAATTACAGCAATGGCTTTGAAAGGTAAACATGTTACAACCACTAGTTCTTCAAATTGTTCAAATGATACTCATGATGAAGATAAAAGAATAAAAATTTTCCATATTATAGTTGTCTCTAAACATACCAATATTGATATACTTTTTGATAGTGGGTGACAATCTAACTTGATTTCTGAATATTTGGTTAAGTAGCTAGGCCTTGAAACAATTAGACATCCAATACCATATCCTTTAGGTTGGATTTGCAAGAATGCAAACTTGCAGGTTACAAGGAAGTGCTTACTAAGATTCACGATTAACTCAAACTTTCTTGATGAAGTTGAGCTTGATGTGGTGCCACTTGAAATATCAGGTATTGTATTGGAAGTCCTATTCTGTATGATAGAAAAATTGTATTTCATCTCCATGAGAACAAGTATCAATTGTTCAAGGATTGTATTGAGTACATAATTAGAGCACATAAGAAGAATACATGTTTGTCTCATATGTATGCAAATGACATGAAGAGGATAGTGAATGCAAGTTAGAACTTGACATTATTAATGCTCAAACAAAGAGATGTATTCAATCACACTTTTCATAAGGATGTTTATGTTTGTAATGAGTAGTTTCATGATGTTAACAAGTTTCGTTTGAAATAAGGTGAAAAACATTTACAGCAGTCAACAGTAGTGTTGAGCAGTGTTGGAAACAAGATGTCAGTGTAAGAGGGTGAAAAGGTCAAAGAGAAAGTGACAAATCAGCTTGTCAAAGAAGGCATGGGTTCCAAAAATTCTGGTTTATGGTTTCCAAGAGGTACATGGCAATGACAAAGATATTTGGTCAAGATTTGATGCAAGTACAAGGCAAAAGCAGATAAAAATCACCATGGTGACAGTGTGCAAGGTGAGAAAGTTTCTAAGTTTTCTTTGATTGTTGACCAAGGTAGGAACAAGATGGTTTCTACAGAAATAGATTGTTGTTCTGCAAATTCAGAAATATTTCAGCATGATAATGTCAATTAAAACAAGAGAAGGTTGCATGAAGCGATGAGAAAGTTGACTTTTTATGAAATGCTCCAAATGTTGAAATTGGGTAAATTTCAATGGATAGAGACTGGAAGGGGTGAGGGAACAGTACCCTCATCCACATAATAAGTAATAAAGAGATCTTTTGGGTCTAAGGCTTCTAGTGGGGAGGAATGACCAAGTGCTCAGTATTTAGCTCAAAAATTAATGTTTTCATAATTTCTCGAAACTAAGACAACAGCGTAGAGCTCGTTATTAGGATTCCAATGCAACTCATTTCATAAAAATATGAGTTCGTATGAGTAAGTTATGGCCTAATGTATGTTTTGTCAAACAACTGAAAACCTTGCAGAATTGTGACAGGCTGTTGACATAGAAACCAAGTCAACAAAAATGAATCTTCTAGAATATTCTTCAGGTTTCTTCCAATAAGGCTGTGACAAGTGGCATTTTCTAATTCGACAATATGGTCTATGTGGGTGAAATTTTTCTAATGGATCTAAGGTGGAAATAGTGTTTTTTATTTAATTTAATTATGATTATATATATATATATATATATATATATATATATATATATATATATCTGTGTGTGTGTGTGTGTGTGTGTGTTTAGACATACTATATATATTATATATTATATTATATTTAAATTTTAAAATTAAACTAAGTTTCGATTGGAATGATAAAATATCATGAAAGGTTCAAGTAAACGTTGTTGTTCATGGATTAATCAAGCCAAGGTTTTTTACATTATATGCACAAAATTTTGTTGTAACGGGGAGTGGGGTTGGGTTTGAACCCCGAACCTCCGCCCCACAAGCCTGTGCCCTAAAATGGGTTGCGACACTATAATTATTAAATCATCCACTCCGACTTCTACATAACCTTTGTGCGTTGGAACCGCGAAGCGTAGAGGGGGCCAACCCTACGAGCCAGCCCCTCTCCATGTAACCATATCACATGCCCAGCGTCGGAGCCTAGCGCTACATGCGCATTATGCGCTTATGACTGTCATTAACGGGTGGTTAATTTATGCTTATCGATAATCTAATGTGAAATTAAACTAGAGGTTCATTTAGTGGAGTGCCAAATCTGGCAGACCCCCAGTTTTGGCGTGGTTAGTTGGAGTTCCTCGAGAATTAGTGGAGGAAAACTAGGGAATTGTTTTTTCCATAATGGGGCCAATATTGGACCAAATTGGGTCTAAGGATAGTCAATATTAGATTATTTTGGCATTCCAGAGACAATGGTACAGGTTTCAAAGGCTGAAAATGACTTCTACATGTGATTTTGCTACATGGAAGTTCAAGGGAGCCTAGGGCCACTAGGGAAGGAGGTCAAGTCTGGACCAACAAGAGTCATTTTTTAGTAATTGGACAATCATTTTTAGATGATTTGTATGTTCTAAAGACAATAGAAAAAATTTCAGGAGCAATTGAAAAATGTACACAACACTTTTGCCAAATTTGAGCTAATACAAGAAACCCAAGCTATGGACTTGGACCAAGGAGATGTAGCCCAGGAGGGGTGAACTCCTTCATCAAAAACTTGTGTTGATGGATCTGTTTATGGTTTTTTGTGCATGTTTATGATTTTGTTCAGTACTTACTTATGTTTTCTATTTTTCATTAATTTCAACATAAAACACAAGACAATTTACTGTGTTGACACTCACCTACACGAAGGAAACTAAAGCACCACAAGATAACAAGAAGAAAATAAATTATAATTATGAACTTGTAATTAACATAAAAAAACTAACATATACAGATCCTGGTGTTCTCATGGAATGAACCTGGCTACGAGGAGCCCACAGTACAACAATAGCAGGCATGATTGTTTAGATTGATGCAGTCAGACGTCATGAGGACAAAAATCAGAGTGTCAGGTGTTGGATGCTGGAGCACAGATCAGAGTTGGCAGGAGTGCAGAGAGCATAGATGCACATGTCAGCAACAACACAGACAGTCTAGTAGACATGTGCAGTAACTAGTAGCAGTCAGAAGACTCTAATGACAAATGAATTATACTAATTCAATTTTTTGGAGGCTATTCAGTTTCAGGAGAGTTATATGTGTGAACAACACTAAATAAGTGTTGCATGCAAAACATTCCAAAGGTACCAGATTGAGACAGATTGATTCCTTTCTTATTGAGATGGAGTGTTGAAATTTGTAACAAGAAACAATGAAATTGGCATCCATAAACAAAATATAGAAAATGGCACCTAGAAAATGGTTACTCAGTGAGGCTTTTGATATGATTATCCTTAATTAAATTAAAAGTAAATTGTAATCTTATCTCATAACAACTTGTAATAGTTAACTAAGTGTGATAGACTTAGTTAGCTCAAGAATTTGAAGTTGAGGGTCAAAGGATAGGCATGTAGAGTGATTATATTTTTAACAGGGTCCAGTTGCAGTTGTAGCACTAGTGTGGTGTGAGTGGTATCAGTTAACTCATATTAATTGAGTTAAAATCAGTTTAACTAGTTCTAACTGTTTGATGAGCTACTGGAAGATCAAGTGAATTAAATAGATTTAATTCACAGGTAGTGATCCAGAAAGTAACTAATGATTCACTATTAATAGCTGCAAGCATGTCAATTCTGATGACAACCCAGTGGAGACAAAGGTTTAAGACAAGTAAACTATCAGTTGTATTTTTGGCGAACTACCGAGGTGCAGTTATAAAGTCAGAGGAATGCTCCATAGGGATTGCGCAGTTAAGGAAGGCTATTTATCCTATTTAATAGGGATTAATTGCCTAAGGATTGCGTGAACAAGGCTGTGCTAAGGAAGGGCTGAGAATTGGCTAAGTGTTGGTCAATTTTGCCTAAGAATTATTAGACAACTTTGAGCAGGATCAGAGTGAGACAGTCAGGATAGTGCAGGATTTTCTTGGTGTGAGAAAACATTATATTGTTTCATGATTATTTGACTATGTACAATATATGATAGAGGGGTTTTGAGCATGTGCTTTTGCCAAGAACTTCTTGTGTTGTGTGATTGATAATTTCCTCTCTTACTTACATGTGATTGAGCGATCATGTTTTATATTCCGCAAATACTATAGAAGGATGCAGTATCTTGATAGAATTGAGTCCATTGATATAATTTCTACATGGTATTATAGTTTTGTTAGAAATTTTCTAATATATATATATATATATATAATTTGAAATTAATATAACATTAAAAATTGATATAAAAAATGTTATACAATAAAATATTTATAATATATTTTGGTTTTGAAACGAGTTATGGTTTTGGGCAAGTGGTATTGATAAAACTATAGTACTAGCCCATAGTATTAAGTTTTAATTTAAATTTTTTTATTAAATTAAATTCAAATAAAATATTCAATCTTGCAATCTTGTTATTAAGTTTTAATTTAGAAAATATTATTAAATTAAAATAAAATAAAATATCCATATTTAATTTTGAAACAAATAATTACTTTTGGACAAACATATTTTGGACAAACATATTTTTAGATTTTTTTTTAATATAAATTTTATATATCAAAATTCAATTTAAAATCACATAAAAGTCACCAATAAAAAAATGATACGTCATACCCCGAACCAAAGCAATGTGTGCTACATACCAAAGCACAAACCGGATAACATTGGAGCAAACAACATGCGCAGTTACGTGATTGCAATGCTCGTGTTTTAGTACATTACTTCCAACTTCAATTGGCTAAAGCAGTTTGTATACGCTACCATAACTTTATCAAATTTGTAAAAAAAATAAAGTGAATGGTTACTGAATTTGTAAAGAAATAAAGTGCATACTTACAGAATTTTGTATATGTTACAACAACTTTATCAAATAAAAAAGAAAAAGAAAAAAATATTATATAAAACGTTGAATTCGTCTATTTACTATATCATTTAAATGTAATGAAATGTATATTGCTTTGACGAAAAGCATTTTAAAATTTTTCTATTTATTTTTTAAAATAAATTTTGTAGATATTTAAATATGAATAATTGTGGAAATTTCTACTTTCATATTTTTTTTCTAATTAAAAATAAAAAAATAATAAATTAAAATAAAACTTTATTAAATATCAAAAAACTGATAAATTTATTATCGGTTAAAGCATTAAATTAAAATGTGTTTTTCATTTTTTTTATTTAAAATTAATTATTGAAATAATAATAATTTTAAAAATACATTTCAATAAATATAAAATTATAATTTATTTTTTATTTTAAAGTTTGGCAGCACTATATTTTTATCATGTCCAATATAGCATATCGATTAAGTTACCTCACATCAAATTTTTTTTAACTAAAAACAGATCACCATCTATCTAAGACCTAGTAAACATATTTTATGTATTATAATTACAATAACAAACTAATTATTATAATTTTAATAATTATATTTATTAATACAATATAGAAATTAAATTCAAAATTTTATAATTGATAAATTTTTAATTATAGTTATTAAAAATGAAACATTTTAATTTTAACCAAATCCACTTGTTTTGACAACAAAATAAATTAATTGTTATTCATTGTTTTTAAACATAAATAATATTTTTTATTATAAAAATATTATAAAATATATATATATATATATATATATATATATATTCCAATCAAATCCAAAATCAAAACACAAGCTAGTGTTCTAGGATTACATAAAAGTTGTGAAATTTCAATTTGTGAGTCTTTTTGGGAATCCAACCAAAGCCAAAAGAAAAATACAAGCTAACCTGAGATTAACAATGCCAATACATTTACTAAGGGGCCCTTTTTTTATGAACATCTATCCATTTTGAGGAGTTGTGAGGAAGAAATAAAGGGTGAAAATGGCCATATTTCTTTCTAGAAATTTCATTTCTAGAAAGTCTATAATATTGGCTACTTCCTTATCACTATTTAAATGATTTGATTCATGAAAACCTGTGTTCTTGCTCGTTGAAAATACCAAGATCATGATTGTATCTCCTTCATCTCCATCCAAGGGTTAGACTCCAACATCTAAGGATGAGATGGCGCTATGCGTTGTTGAGCTAAAGTTGAGGGACTTGATTTAGTTGCAGAATATTTTTGTTGCTACACTTTAACTTGCTTGAAAACTAAAGGATTGATAAATCCTTTTCGGTCTTGTGGAACTTTCCATCCTTGACTCTTTTTCTTAGCCTATGGGGGAGGAGAAAGCCCTTGGGGAGAAGGAAAAACATTTTGGAGACGACCTTGTTGTTGACAAATCTTACAGTGGAAAGTTGTGTTTTTGTAATCCACGAGTTGTGAATAAACTTTTCCATGCCAATTGGTGAGGATTTGATATGAAAACCCTTTGCCAAGATCTATTCAACACATATGTGGACAAAAGTTATAATACCACTCTCAATCCTATATGTTTTTATCTTAATAAAACTGCCAAGTGTGTTATCTAACTCAGGTAGGACATTTGGGTTTATTAAAGGAATGGAAATACTAGGGAACCTTACCCAAATAAAAGTAGCCATAGTTTTCATGGATAGAGATATAAATTCAGGAAACCATGTTTAAAGGAGAGTCCACTTTGTCCCCAAAACTAGGGTCTTTGATTTGACAATCCTCTAGATTTTGAAATATGCCATAATGAAACCCTTCGAACACAAACAATTTCTTATTTGGACTAAGTCTGATTCACCCATTCCCAAAGAGCATATGCCCATGGCCAAAACCCATTAAAATGGTAGATAATGGCACGCCACTCATAATCTATGCAAAAATGATGGATTTGGAATGAGTCATCTCAACAGTTGGAAAATCTTCTACCTATTCCATGATGAAGACTAGCCCTGAAATATTTTTAAGATTTGGTTATGAGAGATTTAGTTTAAGGGCATCCTTGAAGGATTGAGATTAGGATGCAGAGGGCCCATCCCTGCCTTTTGGCTCTGACATTTAGTCTTGAAACTAGGAAAATTAATGTGCCCTCCCTGCCTTTTGGCTCTGACATTTAGTCTTGAAACTAGGAAAATTAATGTGCCCTTTTTTATGCTCTAATCCTTGAGTGTGTGAGTTCCCTATTGTTTCCTACCTCTATATAGGAGATGCATTAAGATGGAGGGTATTTTTGTTCAATCTTGGATTTTAGTTGCAAATGAAGAGATCATATTAGTGAATTTCACTTGCATACAAAAGGTGTCTTTTGAGATTGACCTCACAAAGACTAAAGATCTTGAGAGATAAATATAGATGTCCTTAGCTTGGATGTGGGAAGAACATTGTTGCAAAATAATTTTATTTTTAGGCACAAGATCTATAGCAATAACACCAAAATGAAAAAGTTTAGAAGAAAAGAAAGAACCCTTAAGCTAAAACCTCCCTTAAAGAATGCAACCTTTGATATTTCCATCTTCAAAAGCATAATATTTTAAAGAAAAATTATTTCAATATAGCATGTATATAATTATAATACACTAATACAATATATATCATATATAAAACATGAAAATATACTTTATTATATATTTATGATTAGTTTTATTTTTGTAATTTATAAATAATCAAAATTAGTAAATATATAAACAAAATATTTTTTTATAAAAATGATTAAATATATTATAATCAAATTTTCAGACAGTGGTGGTAGCTTTGTGAAAATAAAAAGTTTTATGATTTTCACACTTTTTTGTGGAAAAATAATTTTCTTATTTAACATTAAAACTTATTAATTACCACACAATATTTACAAATTAAACAAGTTAGTTTTTTCAAGACGTGAACGTTTCCATATATACATAGCCCGATGTTTCAGGTGAACACTTCACCCATCTTCAGGAGGAAGAAGCTTAGTGAAAGTTAAAAATAGTGCAGACTTTGAAGGTGTACATAAGATAGATTCTAGTTGTGAAATTCAACGAAATTAAAAAAGAAATAAAAAATAGGCATTAGAAAGAGATAATAAATTGATTAAATAAATAAATAATTATTATTTTTATAATTAATTCTTTAAAATGAGATAGCTCTTGGGGAATTTTAATTTAATTTTGATTTAAATAATAAAATAAACAAAAAATTAATTAAAGAAAATCAAAATTTAACTCTTAAAGAAAATTTAAAAAATAACTAAATAATTTGAAAAAATAACTAATTCCATGCTTAAATGAATTACGTTATTTTTAAAAATATAAAAAAATATATATTTTTTATATTTTCATCTATTACTTAACCTATAGATATACTGCTTATTAAATTAGCCTATTAATTATATATATATATATATATATATATATATATATATATATATATATATATATAAAGTGCTTATGAAATGACAAAATAAAAAAATATATTTAGAAAGTGCCTAACAAAATAAAAGAGGTGTGAATAGAGATATATAAGCCCATCAACGTCCAATAAAAAAAACTGCTCGTTGGATTGTCAAAAAAGGGCGGCTATGTCGATGGAGTATGAATCCGAATTTTATTTCTCCATTCGCACAAATTACGCGCACTCTGCTGATTGGATTCACATTCTATATTCCAATAATGCCCGGGCATCCTCATTTTATTAACAGGGAATAAAAACTTAACAATCGCAATTGCTTTTTGACCCGACACACGGACAGAAAATCAACCAGAGAGGAATTTATTTCATCAAATCTCATTCATTCAATTGCATTGTTTGCGATGGTGATCAAATTCAAGAGCTCAATTCAATGAACTTGAGAGCCGTGGGATGCTTTGCATTGCACAGCTGGTCGGGTTTCAGAGTCTCCACAATCTGCCCATCCACCAACAGAAAGACGAGGTCAGCGATTCTCTGAATCTGTTTCACGCTGTGGGAGACCATGATAATGGTCATTCCCTTCTCCCTTCTCAGCTTCCCAATCGACTCCTCGATGCGCTCAGTGGATATGGGATCCAGGGCGCTCGTCGGCTCGTCCAGCAGCAGCACCTATTTCTCACGACAACCACAACCGAATTCAGAGAAAAAATCGAAAAATCCCCAATTCCCAGAAGAATAACAACTGAATTTACAGAAAGCAAGACCGACCTCCGGGTCGTTGGCGAGAGCCCTGGCCAGGGCCACCCGCTGCGCCTGCCCCACGGACAGACCACTGGTGGATCTGACGGCCAGCGAGGAGTCCAAATCAGCCAAGCCCAAATACTCAACAACTTTCTCGTCCGACAATTTCTCCCCGCGGAGCGCCGGCCCGTACCTTATATTATCCGCAACACTTCCTGTGAATTAACGAAATGAGCCCAACACAGTTAATGAATATGAAAACGAATAATTGTGCATCAAATCGATTACCGACCTTCGAAGAGGGCTGGCGTCTGGAAGAGCATGCCCACACGGCGTCGGAGGGCGAACACGTCGAGGTTAGTGATGTCGTGGTTTTCGAGGAAGACGGAGTCGACTGGCGGTTCCCAGAGCCTGTTCAGTGCCTTCAACAATGTCGACTTTCCGCTTCCGCTGGGCCCAATTACGCCCACCACCGTTCCCTTCCATATGTCCATCGACACGCCCGACAGAAGGCTCGTCCCCTCCTCCGTCTTCTTCCAAAGATTTTTGACTCTTATCTTCGGATGGCGATCACCATCGCCCACAAATCCCTGCTCCAGGTCGTCCTCACCGATGCTGCGCAGCAGCTGCTGCTCATCTCTCAATTCTTTGCAGCCCCAAATCCCAAAGATAATAATAATCAGACGACAATGACAAAGAAGAAGAGTTAAAAAAAGGCAGAGTGGGTGTGCATAGTAGTTACCATTGAGTTCCATTGATACAATCGATGTGCAACACAATGACAATGATATCAGCTGCTTCTCCACAGCAATTGAAGGAGCAATTTGAGGTAAAAGAGTGGAAGAGCGACTTCCATTGAGGGCTCAGGGTGTAGGGCCCCAGCCGTAGCTTTGTCTTGTGATGTGTTCTGAAAGATCGTATCAACTTTTACGCATAGATTCGATGGGAGTTGTCTAGTCAGAGTAATTGTTTCGAGGTTCAAAATTGGTCGGAATCTCGATAACTTTTTTTAAGAAATTTTGTAATTGGAGCGTTATGTTTTTATGGTGAAAATGAGTTCAGCTCCATCAAAAATCTCTAAAAACACCCAAAATATTGAAATTGGATAGCTATAACTTGGATTTACAAAAATCCTTGCGGAATTTTCTTAAAATCTAGGCAAAAAAAACAATCTATTTAGACTACTGCGATTCGATGAAGTTATCTGTAGAAGGCTGGCTTGCCACTGGGTGTCTACAGTTTGTTGCGGACCCCACTTAAACTAGATCGTACTCCAGTTTTCCCGGCTCACCTATATACAGTGCGGGACACGGTACTGTCAGATACCGTCTATCTTGATGGGAAATTGGAATAGGTCCGATTGCAATTCTCAGTTTAGCAATTTATTCGGTAATAATTTCGAATTTTATTCAAGTATTCAAAATATAGTAATAGATGCATTTTCAAGTTATTTCTAGTTTTAAGATTCGATATTTCCACAAATTTAATTATGTTAAAAATTGGTGTAGTCTAAAGCTATTTCTAATTGAATTTTGATATTTTAAATATTCTAAAATTAAAAGGTTTTAACCGTATTCTAATTACATTTATATACATATAATTTACTAAATTATATTGATATAATTCTGTATTAAACATTTCTACATATCCACATCATGTAGATGAAGTTTTCAATGAAAACATATATATATTTAAAGTTCGTAGTCAGATATAATTTTATAAATTAAAATAATAAAATTATTATAAGCAAATGTTATATAGTAGTTTGTTTTTTTGGCTTAGTTAAAAAATAGTGAAATTATCTGATGATTATTACTATATATTAAAAGAATTAATTACTATGCTTTGTAAATATAGTTGTAAAATGTACATTTGTCCTCTTGCTTGACAATGGGGATAAAGATACTTACATTCTATTGGCTAAAAACCAAATTGATAGTAATAGAAATTACACAACAATAGTGTAAAAAAATCTACCTAGATTCAAATAATTCAATCTACTTTACAAATTATGAATCCACCTAGATTCAACTAATCTTGTAATATGCTAAAACAAAATACTTGAATTTACTCTATAAATTGTGGAAACCAATGACAATCGCATAATCACATGAACGAGAAAGAGAAAGAACTTCAATCGCACAACACAAAGATTTATCGAGAAAAACCTCAACTAGCTATTTGTATATTGCATAAGTCAAAGAATATGAGAAGATTAAGATGTTTTTCTCCAAGCTGAGAAACCTTTGCACTATCTCTATCTATCCATGCTTCCAAGACTGACTCTTGCCAACACTTAGCCAATTTCTTAGCCTTCCAAACTGCTACTCCCTTGCTCTTTTCAATGAGGAATTAGGAGCTTTTCAATGAGGAATTATGCTCCTATTTAATGAGCAAATTCCCTAATAATAGTTGCCCAATACATCAAGGCTCTTTCTCTGACTCCATGCACAACCTGTACAATTCAATGGTTGCGTCTTGAGTTATTTTGAGTGAATTATCAATTCTCTGATTGATCACTAGATGTGAATTTAATCTAATTTAATTCACTTTATTGCTCACTAGTTCCTCCATTAGAACTACTTAAATTGATTTAATTCAAATGAATTAAGTTAATTAATAAACTTAAAGAACTACATGCCTCCCATTAGAATCTCAACTCAAATTAACTAAACTAACTAAGTTAACTCATGCAAGCTCTCATGTGATATGGAATTACAATTTACTTTTAATATAATTAAGAGAAAATTAAATTAAAATTCTTATTGATATTATTTTCAAAATTCCTTTTTCTATTTTTAACTAACATAATTGTTTTGAAACACAAATCGTAACTCTCCTTACTCTTGCTAAAATCATAATATTCTCAAATTACATATATATTAAAAAATAAAAAGGTGATTTTCTTTCCATTGAAAGTAAAAATACATTTTCTTACTTTGTGTTTTGCTTAAAATATTATGTACTTTTTTATATATTAAAAAATATATGATTCTTTTTTTTAATGCTTCATTTAATTGTGTGTTCTGTATGGATTTTCATATATAATAATAAGTAAATTTATATAAATACATTATTTTATGTTATTAATTAATTGTAAATTAAAAAAGAATATATTTTTTTAATTTAATATAATAATTATATTATTAAATTTTTAATTAAAAAAAATTAACTTGAAACATATGTGTAACAAGATATATTTGTGCAAGAGTATTAGCCCTCTTGCACGAACTCTGAAGCTGAAGATTCTATATTTATAAATGGGTTGAAACATCCAAATTTGTGAATGAAAAGAGACGTAAGAAATGGAAATTTTGTGAATGAAAAGACACGTAAGCAATGAAAATTTTGTGAATGAAAAGACAAGTAAGAATTGAAAATCTCTATGAAAAATACAACATTAATAGTAATTTAATATTGATTTATTATTTAAAATTCTATAAATTTTGTCAATTGTAAATATAAAAAATAAAATAAATAGTTATAAAAAATTATCTAATTTTTTTTTAGCAATTCAAATTTTGATTTAAAAATATATACAAAAGTTTTATATAATAATTAAGAATATGAATTGAATTTATGCAAATTATATCTATATTTTCATGATCTATAAATTCATGATCTATATTATATAAGAGTAGTTTTGCTTTTAAATTATTTATTTATTTTGGAGTAAATACAGGATCGTCATATCAAAACTTTTTAAATATAATATTAAATAGTTAAAATTTATTAGGTTTAAAAATTAGATTTAATTTAACCACATATTATATTATGATTTTATAATATTAATTATTAATCTAAAATAATTGTGGATTAATTCCATTAGATGCATTGGTTTTTAATATTTTGACTCCAAAATTCAAACTTCAAATATTTTGTTTTAAAAATAAATATTAAAGAATGTAAATTTGCTACTTTAAGACATAAGCTCTAACTTATGCAAAACTTTTTGAAGAACTAAAAAAACTATCTCATTTTTCTCAGAATAATCTATTAGACAATATTATAATACTATCAATTTCACTAGAGGTGCAAAGGAATGTTTATAGGAAGAGAATGTGGAAGATAATAATTATAATACAAAGTAGACAACATTATAATTATATCAATCGTATGAAAGGTGAAAATGAATGCTTATAGGAAGAGGAGAATGTGAAAGATAATAATTAAGTGACATATATGAACAATGAAATACAATAGAAATATTTGTTTCTATGTATCTTCTAAAGAATGTAGCAAGAAGTTAAATTTAAGAAAAAAGTTACACTGACATAAATGTTCTAGAACAATGGCAATATTTGCCAGCAAAAAATACATAACAGAGGAGTTCATTTTGTTTAGTGTTTTTTAAAATGACATGAAATAAATTACGAACATAAATCACAATGCAAAAGGGTTAGATTGAAGACAAATCTCCACTCAGCCCACATGTTTGTTTATTTCAATCTCAAGTAAATTTATAACTATCAACCAAATAAAATGCAATAATGGGTTAATATTGATCTCCATATTCAAGGGCAATTGGCATTCTTCTTTGTTACCTTGAAGAAAGAAAAAGAATATGTGATTTTATATCACTTAATCTTTTGAGTTGTATTTTCTATTTTTATTGTTTCCCAGTTTCTGAGCCATAAAGTTGCACATACCAGATGTTTTTAGCATCTTCAAAATGTAATTTTGTTGTTTTTTTCAAAAATAGAAATGAAATTATGAGTTTTTAAAAATATTTTTTATTATTTATTATTTAAAAATTTTAAAAATAAAATTATTATTAATATTTTTAAAAGAATTTGTTAGCCATGGGTAATCAACACAACACCCCAACACATGGCTGAATATTTGAACATGGGGCCTTTGTACTCACATTTACTTCACATTTTATTGGGCTTGTTAAGTAACCACCTTTGAAAGGCTCTTGTTTTTTTAATTGAATAGCCACAATATTTTTTTAACGATTACTAGAAGTTTTCGTAAATTGAAAATATGCCCTTTTAGGGCTTTTAAATCAAGAGAATATATTTGAGTTTCCTCATGATGGTATATATTGTCCTTATCTATTTGCATACTTACTAGCATAAGAAACCATGGGTCTTTTGACGTATAGACTCTCTAAAAACACTATTTGCATACTTACTAGTCTAAGAAACCATGGGTCTTTGGGTCTTTGGAGGTATAGACTCTCTAAAAACACTGTAATATCGCACAAAATTAACATTGCATATCAAAAATTAATTGTGTTATATGGTTAACACATCATGATTCTGGTTGTTTTTATGGTCGTTTATTGAAGAATAATAATTCGGATTTTCCACAGTATTACCAAAACTTAGTCGACATTTCAAATCATAAAATAAAATAAAATAAAAATTATTAAATAATATAACATAACAAATATATTTTTTAGTTTATAAAATTATCATTAATAGCATAGTTCATAAAATTATTAATATTAATTATTAATTTTTATTTAATCATTTAAATAATAATAATAATAATAATTTTATTTATTCAAATGAATAAATAAAGAAGTAAATTAATTATACAAATAGTGTTTTAAAATTAAGTTAATTCATAGAATTAAAATTATTATTTGGTAGATATATAATTATTGGTTATCATTAATAAATAATTTTAATTTTAAATTATAATTAATTAATTTAGAATAAAATAAAAAATAGATTTTATAATATAGCATAAATAATATAAGAAATATTTATTAGTTTATAGATAATCATTAGTAATAACATAGTTATAAATTATTAATATTAACTAATAATTGTTATTACAGAACATACTAATAACATTATATTATTTTAATTAATTAATTTAACGGTCGGCTCTCTTAGTCATGCTAAGTTTTTCTTTCACTATTTATTTAGGTATGTTATCTTCAAAAGCTCTCATTCACATCTGTCATGAATATGGATTCCCATTGAGATTCGAAACATCGACAAAGTTTAGTTTTAGTAATACTGTGGAAAATCCGAATTATTATTCTTCACATCATGATTCGTTTCCTCCACTATAGGAATATTCAAATCAAACATAATAAAATTCCCATTGCTCTAATTCTTTGGAGTAGAATTATGTTGCAGAAGAGTTACCTCCAATTCTTCCAGAAATTGTCTGAGGGCATCCATTTCATTCTCCATTCGCTTGTGCAGAGATCAATCCTCCATAACATTTTTCCACATTGTCATTGTCCTTTATGAAACTTGTTGCGACTCAGCCCAAGTAAAAGCCTGATTGGTCTCAACCATGACCATATGCTGATCCAAAGTGAACTCATTCATATTGGCATTGTTCAAACCTTTACCTTGTCACTTCATGGCTAGGAGTCAAAATTTCCAAGAGAGGGAGGCTAAGCTCCATTCAATTTTAATTATCACACACAAAGCATAAAGGTTACCCAAATCCAACCCCTTATCCACACTCTGGACTGAATTAGCAACAACGAAGCATAGTGATTACCCTATTCTTTCCTAGAAGGAGTGATCTCAGACCTTTTGTAGATTTTTTCAATGTATTCACCATTCCAAACAAACTCAGCGCCATTAAAAATATCACTAATCCCCCACTCCTCCTATGGTGGAGAGCATGTAATGAGACTAATAACACAAAAAAGAGTAGATGGAGCTGATTCACCCTTAAACAGAGTCCAACAACGAAATTTAGTTCCTTCCTTTAGGGAAAGGACCACTACGCCATTGAAAAAACATGCCAAGAGCTGAAACTATGTCCAAGAAAGAATGAGGAGGGAGTCGACACAGGGAGACTCCACATGCACACCTTGACACTCTTCCCTAAATGGTAGTGCCTCAGCATACGTCCAACATTTGTCTCAAGCAACAAAATATGCCTCTTCACAATTATTACATCACACATGACTTCTCTATGAACATAGGGCCACACTCTACCCGCAAAATTCATGAACACAAGTCCCATTGCAATAAATTGAGTTCTATTTGACATGGTGAATAGGCTAATTTTTAGAAAGGGCCACTCTTCCTTCCTGTCCTAGGGATTTCCTTTATTTCTTGATTAAATGCGGTGTTAGGTCTCCCCAAATCTACATCAACATTTAATGGAGAGGATTCTAAGACATTGGAAGTCCCACTCCAAATGATATAATACACAATCCAAACCCTTGCTATGGTATGTGAGCAAATGTAGGGGAGCCATTTCTCATAATGGCCCCTCTCTCTAAGATCACGGATCTCTTTGCGAAGTTGTAAATTTAGGCACAAAAATAGGAGTCTAAGACATTAGAAGTCCCACTCCAAATGATATAGTACACAATCTAAACCCGTGCTATGGTATGGGAGCAAAGGTATGGGAGCCATTTCTCACAATGACCCCTTTCTCCAAGCTCACTGATCTATTTGCGAAGTTGTAAATTTAGACACAAAAATTATTAGTGTGATGGATCTAGCAAAAGAAGCCCAAAACAAAACTCAAAACTAATCAAATTACAAATGCCTCAATTCTAAAATTTTATATATGAATTAAACTGTAATTTTAAAATGAATCATTTTAACAATTACATTTATATTTACAAAAATAAAATAAGAAAAAGGAAAATAATTTAGATCTATAGCGATGAGTTGTAGACAAATTGGTTTATGTGAAGTTTTGTTCCCACCACTTTTTAAGTTCAAGCATCTAAATAAATTCAAATTTCTATGTAAATTTATCAGTTTTTTCAAGTTTGATAAAGTTTTATTTTGATTTATTATTTTTATTAGTATTTTTATTTCTTTTGTAATCATATTTAAGCAACTGAAATAGAAATTGAAATAAAAATAAAAATAAAAATGATGTAGAAATATGAAGATTTGGCTACATTAGAAAAAAAACATTAACAAGGATTTGTAGATAAGGTAAGTGTAGAAAAAAAAACAATACAAAAATTATAATAAATAATAAATAATAAATATTTTTATAACCTTATTAATAGTAAAATTAAAATATTGAAGTGATTAAAACTTACTATGGAAAACAGATTTATATAATAACATTAACATGAATCAAAACTACTTCCGTATTCCTTTGATTTCAAGTTTTTTTCTTATTTGTTTAAGTTGGTCAAAGCATTATTTTTTTTATATATATTTTATATATTTTTTCGTAATTTCATTTGAAGTTTAAATTTCATTGTAAAATTAAATATTTTCATGCTTTCTATTATTATTAGTTTTTGGGTTTAAGTCCAATTGTAATTCTCTCTAAGGAGGGTTCCGAGTGCCCCCCACTTTGATACGATTATATCTCACAAAAAAAGGGTTGTCGCCCATGCCAATATACTTGGTGCATTGCATGCGCTCATGTTACTTCATCGATCATGGCTCGAGGCCAGCACGAGGTTTAATGTCATTTTATTATTTTAGGTGACCTAGGAAGGTACAAGATGACTCGAAAGGAGAATTCTATTAGATTGGAAGAGATGGAGGGAAAAAATTATAATATAGACCACAAGCTCACCTTATAGACAATAGATCATCCAACATCTCCTTCTCCTCAGATGAGGGTGGTGACCAACCAGTGCAGATGTTTAGAGATTCTTCCCGATATTTGTTATGACTTACTAGTTTTTTTCTTGCAGCACTAGTAGTGTCTTTTATATTCTCATGTCGATGTATGTCAAGGTATGGCGTAACCAACCTATTTTTAAAAGTTTATATTTACAATATGTTCTAGTTAGAGAGGGTCTTAACAACCTCAAGGAGTTTAACTTATGTTACTAGTCTAGGTTCCCATAGGGAATACCACTAACACAAAAAATTGGTCTATGTAATCCCCATTTGACGTAATGCAAAGTGCCTAACTTAAAAAAAATAAATCCAATTATTATTTAAAATATATATATTCTATCTTTATAAACTTGAAATCAAATTTATTTTTTGTTTTGAAGTAATTCATAAGAAACAAATTAGTTAATATACAGGGATTCAATCCACTTAAATTTAAGCTAGAGAAATCAATTATAAAAGTTTTTTTTTGTCAATTAACTTTCCTATTGAATTCTCAAGTCAGTGACAAAATTATACTACGATTCTCAACATATCCCATGTTCACCTCAGAGACAAGGAAGACTCTTTGTGTTGGGTTCATTCTCCTTTTGGGGAATATTCACCAAAAGAAGGTTACAATTATATCATTGATGGCAAGAGACTCAGAGAGTTAGCCTAGTGGTGGATGAAATTATGGAAGCTAAGTTTCCTAGCTAAAGCTAGACTTTTTCAATGGAGCATATTGGAAAATAAAGTCCCTACTAGTGACAATCTAAAAAAGAGAAATATGGCAAGGCCTAGCTAATGTGCCCTTTGCAAAAAAATGGAGGAGAGTGTGGATCACCTTTTTCTTTACTACCCCTTCTCCTTGGATGTATGAACACTATCTCAGGTTGCATGTGACTAGCTACAATGTGGCAGTGCACATCATGCAAGGACCCTTGGAAACAATGGTGGGAACAAACTAATCCTAAAGAGAATAGGAATTTTCCACCTATTATCGGTTGGGGTATATGGATCTCCAGGAACAACGATATCTTTTAAGAAAACTCCACCACTTCGGATAGAGTGGTAGCACAAGTCATGACTACTTTTTTTTATTTTTCTTCTTCTAAGCATACACACCACTGTGCAATATCACATAAGAAGTTATGGTTTTTAAGCTTATGTGGTTATCGTTTATTGCAGAAATTTCCCGATTATCCACAGTGTTAAGAAATAATGGTCGATGTTTCGAATCCCAATGGGGATCCATCTTCAGGACATGATTTTGAATGAAGAATGACAGAAGAGCAGAAGATTAGGGTTAATATATTGATAAGGGGAGAAAAATAGCTGACAAGACCAACTAATTAATTAATCATTTATTTATATTTAATTAATAATTTCTTTATAAATTTGATTAATTTAATAGTATTTAATAATTTTATTTTATTATAATCTATTCTAAAAGGTTATAAACCTAACTATTTTATTCTATTAAAATATAACTAAACTATCCTATTTTTATAAATTTAATTTTTTAATTTTTAATTTTAAATAGTTTTAATAAATTTTTAAATAATTTTAATAAATTCTATTATACTATATTAATAATAAAATGTTATTATAGTGAATTAAGGAGATTAATAAATGTTACTAAAATTATAAAACCTAAAGTTCCTAAACAAGTTGAATACTTATTTTAATTTATCTAATAATATAATTTATTCTTGTTTTTATTGTTTTTAAAAAAATTAATTAATAATAATAAATAATAGATCAATTAATTAATATTAACATATATTTACTCCAAGAATAAATAAAAGTTAATAAAATAAGTTAAATTATTTATAATTATTATTAATTTTATAATATTTGTCTTACATATTTAATTATTTTTAATAATAATTATTTATAATTATAACAATAATTATTTTTAAAAAACTATAGATATTAATAATAATTCTTAATTAATTACTTTTTATTAATAAAAATAAATTAATAATGATAATTATTCAAACTAACTAATTTGATTAGCTATTAAGCATCACTCAAACCCTAATTATGAAAACAAAAAAATTATTTTTATTTTTTTAATTTTTTTAAATAAAATAAGTTTTATAATTTATAATTATTATTAATTTTTAAAAACTATAAATACTAATAATAATTCTTAATTAATTCATTCTTATTATTAAAAATAAAAATTAATTAATAAGGAAAAAAAATTAAAAGTAACTGAACCCTAAAAATTTATAGGAGGAGAAGCAAACCTGAGATACTATACCTTCGATACTATACCTTTGAAAGAGGATGAACCCTGGGAGCATGTTTGTCTAATTAGAGGCCACCAACTATCACTGATCTCGAATCCTCCATCTCTGTTAATGTTATGAGGGTGTTTTACAATCTCGAGGGCTTCCCTAATTTTTCTTCTACGATAGTGTTCCTCCCTGGCTATGATTTTGGCATCCTCAAGACACAGGTTATGCTTAGTTTTCAAGGAGTGATCGCTCTTATCCATGGGCCTAATTCAACGATGCCTCTCTTACTAGAGGAGAGTGTGGGGATGGGGGGGTTGTTACACTTTAGGGGTAATCATTTCTTCAAGCTTAAGCTTATTCTCTTGTTTGTTGAGAAGGGATGTCGGAAATTGTAGTTTTTTGGAGACTCAGAGATTTATATCAATTGGTTTAATGAGATTTCCATATGTTACATGCATACACTTGATCCTATCCTTCAAGAGATTTTACAATTAAAGATTTTATTTGATAGGATTTCATGTTGCCATATCTTCAGGGAAAGGAACTCCATTGTAGACACCCTCTCTAAGGTAGGCATTGGACATAATATGATCACTTGGAATATCCTGGAGAATCTAGGCGGAAACTCATTATCATAGTGCTTTTATAGAGGGTATGTTGATGGATACATTACTAGACTGATCACTTATTACATTTGTGTTTTTTTTCTGAGATAAAATTATTATTAAAATATGAAATATATATATATATATATATATATAGACACTTTTAATTCTATCTATTTTTAGATTTCTATATCTATAGAATACAGTTAATAGTGCATGCATGTGAATTAAAAATTACGCCGAAAATAGAGAACAATGAAATAAAATCTCACACACATATTCACACAAAATATGACATAAGAAAACCTTTCGGGAGAAAAACCTAACTGGAAGGTGAGCACGCTCTATTCTCTTTCTCTAGACATAAAATGTCTTCAAGTACAAAGAAGTATGGCCTCTGGCATGTGGGATACTCCATTGAAAAAATCCTCTATGTGTGCTCTATATCCTATCCCTCTTGGCTATTTTGCTCAACCATGGAAAAAATACACTCGAAAGGGTGGAACCCATTTTCCTCCTAGTGGTATGGTTATAACACAACATGATAGTCTACTAGTGGTTAGGTTTGACTGCCTCAACTCTTAATCAGAGTTACAACATAGACTCTTCTAGACTATTCTTCATCATAATCACATATTTATCCCCTTTTCCATGAATTATAGGGATGAAATTCCATCCTCTTGAAATATGGTGATGGAAACAACAAGGTTAACTTCTAAGTGGCATAACTTTCACAGACAAACTCCGATCGACATAATTCTTCTGTTCTTGGAAAGGCCTCTATGTAGAATAGGAAATGAAAGTAATACATTAAAGCGAAATTTTACCTCCAAAAATTGTCGTTTAATGCTTCAAAACACTCGAGGAATGTTTCAGACCTTCTTTTTCCAAACTAGGCCCCCATGGTAAAAATGGTCTCGTGAGATAATTTCTCCACTTTTTCCACCCTGAAAGCATTCAGATGGATGAAAAAAAATATAATGATCCAATTTGAATCAATCATGAAAAGGGATCTCATCTAAGGCTTGATATTCTTATCCTTTTTGGTTTGGTTGTATGATTCATTTATTGAATGCACCATAGTGCATATATAAAATGTAATTCTCATAAAATTTTAATACAAATTACGATTTTTTCTCAAAATAAGAAGAAGAAGAAGGTCCTTTTTTGGAAAAACATCTATAAAAACATCAAAGTAACTAAAAATGTGATAAAGACATCCATAAAAACATGAAATTCACTGTTCTACCACCTCATATGCATTGTCTAACTATTATATGTATTGGATATTTTTATCGGAAATCTGGTGAAACATTATTTGATGAGATAATGATTTTTTGTTATTTAAAACACATTTTTGACCAATATGTAGAATCAAAACCTTGGAAAATCTGAAAAAACAGTTAAATATTAGAGAGTTCGCAACTGAATTTGTAATTGTAATAAGTCCCTGTAGAATTCTAGACAAATTCTACCAAGAAAGCATGTCCAAGAAAATATCTAAACTACAAACACCGCACCTCCAAACCCAATAACATCATAAAGAAAAGTAATATCTACTACTTACCAACTCCTCATAAACCTAATGCTGGATAACATCAGAGCAAAAAACATCCAGCATTTAGCAATTACGTGATTTTCATGATTGCAATGCCCATGTTTTGAATGTGCTACAACACTTTCAACTTCAATTGCTAAAGGATTTTGTGTATGCTACAATAACTTTATCCATCTGGAAAAAAGGTTGAATAGCTACAAAATTTTGTATATGCTACATAAACTTTATCAAATTTGAAAAAAGGAAGAAAGAATCCATATAAAACATTAAATTTGTCTATATGTTATATCAATTAAATTGATTGTAATGTATATATAATTGACTTAATCACTTTTTATACATGTCAAAAGGCAAGTTATAGTGTTTTTTATATTGGTAAAAAATCTTTGATTTTCAATTAGTTTTGAAAAATATATCAATTAAATTGATTATAATGTATATATAATTGACTTAATCACTTTTTATACATGTCAAAAGGCAGGTTATAGTGTTTTTTATATTAGTAAAAGTCTTTGATTTTCAATTAGTTTTGAAAAATTTAAACGGATTCTATGATATTTATTAAAGTTTTTAAAAGTATAAATATTAAATCAAAAAACAATTTTAATTTTTTAAAATGTAATTTTTTTTTTCTTGTTGATTAATAACTATTTTTAAGTGGCTTGAAATTGAATTTTAATATATTAAAATTATATTAAAATTTAACACACACACACATATATATATATATACCAAGTGTCATAATAATGATTGTTTCTTTCCACAACACAATGCCATGTGGATAGTTTATCACCATAATTTAAGTAAGTATTTGTATACAAAATGGATAGGAACAAGATATAATACACTTACAAGGAGTTGTTACTGCCCACCATTATTTATTTTTTCTTCAACACTTTAATAAGTATAGGAGTAAAAATGTAAATGTGAAAACTTAATTATATTATATTTTTCATTGTTCAAAGCATTTTTCTATATGGAAAATTTTATTTCTTTATTATTTTTACTTTAATTTAGCTTTCAATTACATTTCCAATTAAGAGGCAGGTACTAAGCAACAAATTTACATTTACACTAATTCATTTTTTCCCTTTTAATTTAAACAAATCAAAATTACATAAAATATTAAATTTATTCACATGTTAAATGATTAAACCAAAATGCCTATTTCAACCCTTTTTTTCTTTATATAATTTAAATTTAATTTTTAAAACCATAATAATTTTAAAACTACAATTTCATCTAATATAAAATTATAATTTATTTTTTCCTTATTTTAAATTTATTTCACACAAGGTTTGAAAATCGTAACCCATGGGCATCTAAGGTGTCAAAATAACATGGGGATCGCACCAGCTAGGTGACACCAACCCTTAACATGATTGGATTTTTAACACTTAACCTATTAACAACGTTACATTTACTATATAAAAAAAAACATTTACAAATTACCTACATGATTAACTTTCATTATTTAATCACAAGAATACACATCACCTAAGCTTACGATATACTATTTTACAATGTATAACAATAAGTATATGTTTAAGTTCTTTATTAAGATTGTGATTGTAGCCTTTAAGAATCCTGACATGTGGTACCAAACATTAACTTTCGGGTACCCAGGGTCATTTCACACATACATTGTTTAGATATTTCAATCAATTCAAAACTGTGAAGTAAACATTAACCACAGTTTTACCCTGGTTACCATTTAAATAATATATATTGTTCAATGTACCAATCTCGGATTTCACTCCAGCATTTAAGTTAAACCCGTGGTCGATGTTACAGTCACCAGTTGTCCTGATGAACTAGCACCTCCTTCGTCATTGGATCAAGGCTCCTCGCGATCAACGGTGTTTAGGACGGATGGGGTGGGTTAGGGTAACCATCCACCCCCAATCTCCTGCCTTGGCGTCATTGTTGCATTCCGCCATTGGGCTTTTGGCTCTGCAACCTAATTCTCTGCTATTGTATGTCTTCTGACATTGTTATGGTTTTAGTTTAATTTCCGATATACTATTTTCATTGTTCCGCACGGTTTTCTTCTGAGGAATGAATGGTAACTTCCTTTGGAACCATACCATGGTTTCGAAGATCATTCCGCATGGAAAATCCTTCATCTCTCGGTTTCCTCTGGTAGCATACTGCTTTGCCAATGTGTCACCGCGGCTTCATGCAAATCCTGTTTTTCATCAACACGTCTCCAAGCTTATGGAAATAAGGTAAGTTGTTTACTTCGTTTCTTTTTAACAGAGATTACTATGTTATTCATATTGTTTTATTTTAATTTAAGTCACCTCCATTACACTCGTCCAACCTTTTATAACTCATTCCTTACTGCTATTTTGCGGGTTTTGGACTAGGTACATCTCTGTGCTTGCAAAAAACTAGTTACAAGACCCGGAAATGACCTTCTCTCCCATTATCAATGGTAAGTAGTTTCTGTCATTTCCTCCGGGAATTCCTTTTACAGTTCCGTGTTTTAATACTCACCTCCTCTTACCTTGCAGGCGAGGTCTCATACTTCTGGTGCATGACTAGTTTCCAAGCCTAGATTCCACTTGTTTATTGAGGAATGGAGGCCATAATTCCATGGCTCGGTCTTGTTGTGTTTTGTATAAATGAAGTTCTCTCTACTCTCAAAGGATTTTTTAGTTTAATCAAGGGTTTAAGTTTCCCTTTTAAGGTGATGCCTTACTTAGCGTTGTAGATGATTACTTTAAGGTTTCCTCGAAAATATTACTTGTACTTCTTACTACTATATAAATTATTTTATTTCAATAGATGGTATCTGACTTGAGCCAGAATGATTAACTTGCAGCTTTCGGGTTTCCTTTTTGTAATACAAGGACTTTATGTCTCCAGTTTTCTGTTCAAAGTTTAATAGGTTAATGATTACACGTTTTATTTAATTTTGGATCGACATTCCTGTCTTTTCCTTTTTTAAGCATACCAGTCCAATTCCACTATTTTGATTTTTCGTTTAAGACTAATATGCCCTCTCATTGATCTGGTAATGATTATTTTGGGACCAATACCAAAACTTATGTCAGGGTTCTGGCTCTAAACCCACATAAAATTACTGTAATCTTTGATAGGGTTTTGGCTTAGCTGAAGATTATCTTGTCATTTGCACAAGTTATAGTTTGTTTGGCCTATTCTTTGTTTTACAGTTATTATTGCATAGATATTTACTAGATTGTAAAACTTAATAACCAACACTCTACCTTCTCTGGGTGTTCTCGATTATTTCCTGACCTTACTATTGTTTAAAATGAACTAAGATAAAGTACAGAGGTTTCCGATATTTTTTTCTATTTAAATATAAGGACTGTACTCAGTTTTCTTTCTAAATTTCTTTTCCATTTTCCAAGGAAGTTAGTTTTTTTACCCATTCAGCTGCTTCCTGATTTGTTTTGGTATATGGAATTCCTAATTTTTTTACAGTACATGATAAATAGAATTTCAGGTTTATATTTCCATATAATTAACATTCTGTCCTAGTACAGTAAAAGAAAGTATAATTTCTGATATAATATCATTCTCATTCTATTATTGCATAGTAATAGAAAATATACTTCTTATACATCTTCATATATTTTCATTTATGTTATTGCATCGAATAATAATAAATCTCTTTTATATTCACTCAAGCTCCCTTCTTGCACAGTAACAGAAAATAATATTGATATTTCCTATCACATTCACATTTTATTTCATCTGTTTAATAAGTTTGAAACTATATATAGAACATCATACAGTAACTTAAGTGTTGTATGTATCTACTTCAGAGTTTAGGATTTTGTCTCAGTAACTGTCAGTCCACCCAACCTTGAGCGAGGCGATTACATCCTCTGCTCCCCCCTTGCTCCACACCAGGTTTGAGGAAATTTTTTTTAGAAAAAAAATTCTGACCTCGGGATTTATAAATCCAGTCAAACTTCTTCAGGGTAAGTTCCTTGAGTTCCACTGGTACTTCCACCAACTTTGGACAACTCAAAACCAGCACATAATGCTCATCCCTATAACTCTTCTGCTCAGAACCCCATTCCCTCCTATGATTTTCCTTTAAATCCTTTCTAGGATTGGTAACTGTTAGAACTGTCTCAACCTCTTCGTGGGTTTCTTGGAATATTTTACCACACAGTTACTTTCACCTTTTACTCAAAACAAAAACTGTCATTTAATTAAATTCTTTAAAATAAAGGTCATGTGTTAATATATTTAACACTGCCTCATTCTTTTTAATTCAGACTATGTCTAAATAACTTATGTAACAACAAGTAAAATCTAAAAACTAAATCAAGAAGTTACATCTTCGCCCCCTCAAGGAAACACCTACCTCTGTGTTACTCATTTCTTGAGAAAAATTATGGAAAAGCCTCAAACATAACTTTTTTGTTTTCTCAAGTGGCCTCCTCTGGGCCAAAGTTCTTCCACTTCACTTTACCTTGGGGGATGACTCGCTTCCAGAGAATTATTTCTCTCTGATTTAGGATATGTTGCGATTCTACCAGGAACTCGCCATCCGGTTCTACCTGCAAGCAGCAATATTTTTGAATTAGTTAAAATCATAAAATCATTGTATGTAAATCGTATGTCTTGCTCGACTTACATGTATACCTTGCCAGTGTATGATTTTCTTGAATCGTGTACATAACGCTTCAATAAAGACACATGAAATACATTGTGCACTAGTATATGGCTTGGTAAAGCCAAACGATAGGCCACTGGCCCTATCCTCCTAAAACTTCGAAAGGTCCGCAGTAGCGGGGAGCCAACTTGGCACAAGCATTCCATCGCAGAGTGCTTTTCTTTGGCTTGATTCTCATGTACACATGGTCCCCTATTGCAAATTCCTAAAAGGTTATTTTCTTGTCTGCATAGACCTTTTGTCTATCTTGAGCTGCCTTCAGATTCTGTCTAATTTTCTTAACCTCCTGCTCCATCTCTTCCAGCATACCTGGTCCAAGCATCATTTTATTTCTCGGCTACTCCAATTTATAGGAGTTCGATATTGTCTCCCATATAATACCTTGAAAGGGCTCATATTAAGATATTCTTGATATCTGTTGTTGTAGGCAAACTCAACCAAGTGTAGGTACTCCTCCCATTTTGTTGGTTGTTGCATGACATACATGCGCAACATGTCTTCTAAAACTTGATTCACCTATTCTGTTTGCCCATCCGTTTGCAGATGGTAGGAAGTGATAAATTTTATTTGTGTTCCTAGGGCACTAAATAGTGTCTTCCAAAATTCTGATGTGAAATTCACATCACGATCTGAAATGATTGCTCGGGGAATACCATGTAGTCTAAAAATCACCTTCATAAAAATATCAGCAATTTGCACAGTCTTATAAGTAGATTGAACATGAATAAAATGTGCCACTTTACTAAGTCTGTCGACTACCACCATAATCAAATCGTTATGCCTTTTTTTACGGGGTAGACCCGTAATACAGTCAAGGGAAATAAATTCCCACTTCCATTCAGGCACTGGGATTGGTTGAAGCAATCTCATAGGGTGCTCATGTTCTACCTTAATCTGCTGGCACTCTAGGAACTTGGTCAAATATTATACTATGTCCCTCCTCATCTTTGGCCAGGTATAGAATTTTCTGATTATTGTCAACATCTTTTGGTAACCCGGATGCCTGACATAGGTACTTCTATGATAGTCATCCAAAATCATTCCTTTTAGACTCTCTTGGTTGGGAATATATATCCTCTTTCGAAAAACAAGAAGTTGTTTTTCATTGAGTTCATATTCCGACTTTTTTCCCTGTTTCTCATCATATTTTACCTGCTGCAACAAATTCTGATATTTTGGGTCCTCCCTTGCTGCTTCCAAAATCTAGTCTTGAAAATTAGATTCATTCTGGTTGAATTATAGTTCATAAATGTTGTGCAATTTTCTACTCAAGGCATCTGCCACATTGTTCTCTTTTCCTTTTACATGCTGAATATCAAAATCAAATTCACTAAGAAATGCATTCCATCTTGCTTGGCAGGCATTCAAATCAGCCTCCTTAAAGTGGATGGTTAAGCTACTATGATCGGTCCTCAGCAAAAATATATTTTCTAGTAGATAATTCCTTCATATTCGCAAGGCATGCACAACTGCAGTTAGTTCCAAATCATATGCTGAATATCTTTGCTCATGATCCTTTAGCTTCCTAGATTCATTTTCTACGACTTTTCCTTCTTGGGTCAACACTGCTCCTACCCCTTATTTACATGCATCATTACATACTTCGAACTCCTTGCCTGGATCTGCTACCTTCAAAACAGGAGCAGTGGTTAATAGTTCTTTTAATAACTCAAAATTTTTTTGGCATTCTTGTGCCCACTTGAAAACCCTTCCTTTCCTTTGCAAAGAAGTAATAGAATAAGCTCTTTTGGAGAAACCATTAATAAATCGTCGGTAGTAACTAGACAAACCCATAAACGGGCGTATGTCCACCACATTCTTTGGTACCTTCCATTCCATAATTGTTTTTATCTTTTCTGGGTCCACAGTTATTCCTTTTGCCAAAATTACATGCCCCAAGTATTGGATATGCTCCTTAAAGAAATCACATTTACTAAACTTGGCATAGAGCTTATGCTCTCTTAGCATTTTCAACAAAATATGTAGATGTTCTTTGTGCTCTTCCTCATTATTAGAGTAAATTAAGATATCATCAATAAATATTAGCACAAAATTATCCAGGTATGGGTGAAAAATCCAAACCATTAAACTCATAAATGTTGCTGGTACGTTGGTTAACCCAAATGGTAGCACCAAAAACTCATAATGTCCACACTTAGTACGGAAAGTTGTCTTGCATATATCCTCATCCTTGAATCGGATCTGATGGTAGCCTGACCTTAAGTCAATTTTGGAGAACACTGTAGCTCCTTGACTTAGTTAAATAAATCATCAATGTGCTGCAGGGGGTACTTGTTTTTAACAGTTAGCTTTTTGAGCTAACTATAATCCATACACATACGCATAGTACCATATTTCTTCCTTAAAAACAGTACTGATGCTCCCCATGGGGACACACTTGGACGAATATAACCCTTATCCATTAAATCCTGCAATTACATTTTTAAATCTGTTAATTCTGACACACTCATTCTGTAGGGAGTCTGGGACATAGGTGTTTCTCCAGGTATTAACTCAATAGTAAAATCAATATCTCTTTTTGGTGGAAGCCCTGGAATCTCCTCAGGAAAAACATCTTGAAACTCTTGCACAACAAGAATATTTTCTAACATAGCAGTATTGTATTTTGTATTGGTGAACCCAACTTGAATTGCATAAAGCTGGCAGCCCTTTCTTATACATTTACTAAGCTGTGATGCAGTAATGGGTCGCAGCTTCAAAGGATTTTTAAAGCCCTGCAATTCTTGTCTTGACCCATCATCAGACTTGAAATGTATAACCTTATTCTTACAGTCCACCAAAGACTGTTTTCTTTCCATCCAATCCATCCCCAGCAGTATATCATAAGAACCCAATGGTAGAACATTGAGTTCCAAATTTATGTGATGGTCCCCAATTTTTCATTCATAGTCAAGTACCTTAGTATGAACCCGTCTTCTAGTCCATGTAGCCAGCTAAACCAATCATGGATTTTTAAATTTTTGTTCTTGCAATTTATTGCTTTCAACTACACGAGGATGTATGTAGCTCAAAATGGCACCAGGATCAACTATAATAGAAAAAACTCGGGTTTGAATCTTACCTTCTAATTCTATCATGGTCGGTTGGTAATCCACTTGTCCATCCTCCAGTGTTGCGTTGATTCTGGGTATGTTTCGAGCTACATCCCCCACCATTGACGCTTCTTGCGGATTTGCTGCCACTTCACTCTATCCCCGATGTGGAAGGTTCTTAAAATAATGAGCTTCTCCACATCCCCAGCACTACAATGAGGGTTTCTAGGGTTTCCCAATATCTGGTCTACTAGAAGCTTCATTAGGCCTTTCTTCCCCCATCCAATTAGTTCTGTTTTGGTTTTACCATTATGTTTGCTGAGTGGATGTCTTGCAGCATTCTTGAAATTGTTGGATCTAATATTTTTGTTATTGGAAAAACTTTTCTGCCCCTTTTGAGGTGGCCAACTTTTCCCAGCTTCCCCTTTAGCCTTAGAATGCTGATAACACATTCGTGCCTTCCTAATCACTTCATCCATAGTCTTCAGATTCACGAAATCAAACCTTTCCTTCATATGAATTGGAAAACTTCTCAAAAGACGTTGCACCTTGGCTTTTTCATCACACAGCTAGGGTACATATCTTAATAAAGATGTCAATTTTGTAATAAATTTGTCCATAGTCATTTGGCCCAGTTTCAAATCATGAAACTCTCGGGACTTCTCATCATAAAATATTTCAGTTAAGTACTTGTCTTTAAAGTACTACTTAAACTCATCCCAAGTTACGTTTTGGTCTTCTACTCCTCTTACATTCTTCACTTCCTCCCACCATAGTGTTGCTTTCTCCCGCAACTGGTAGATAGCTAGGTGAGCTTTAAGCTTGCCATTATACTAATACACCTGAAAGTATTTATTCATATTTATAATCCATGCTTCTACCATTTCCCCTACCTCTCCATCAAAGGTAGGAGGCTTGATCTTCGTAAATTCTCCCTGTAACTCCACTTTCTGCTTTTTCCACTCTTGATCTTCCATAACATTTCTAGATCCAGCCTCATTATAGGTTCGAATTTTATCGATTTTTGGCATTCAAATATCTTCCACATGATCATGTACTCCTTGGCGTTGATCCCTGTTTTCCTGAGTATTTCTCTCAGTTCTTGGCTATCCACTGGGAGGTTTATGTATATCCGACAAACTCTTCAATATCCTCTCTTATTCTCTCATCAATATTTCGTTGTCAGTGCGAACCTTAAGCATTTCTGTTTGTAGCTGTTGAACAGTATCCAGTAATCTATTTGTCTATGGTTGCTATTCTTCCAGCATTCTTCTTATCTATTGGTGCTAGTCCATACTGAGCTGCACCCACATCTCGGGATTGACTTCAAGATTGGTCAGAGGATGAGCCTCTCCCATGCTTCTGGGTGGTTGTTGACTTGATCCTCTTCTCATGATGATTTACAGGAATCTTATTCCTGTACTTATCACAATTCAAATCATTAAATTTCATAAAATTCCAATCACAACAATAAGTATGGTTCTGGCCCGTTTGGCCCAGTTTATAAATTATGCTCTGATACCATTTGTAACACTTAACCTATTAACAACATTACATTTACTATATAAAAAAAACATTTACAAATTACCTACATGATTAAATTTCATTATTTAATCACGAGAATGCACATGTATCACCTAATATTACCATATATTATTTTATAGTGTATAATAGTAAGTATATGTTTAAGTTCTTTACTAGGATTGTGATTGCAACCTTTAAGAATCTTGACATTGCGGTACCAAACATTAAATTTCGGGTACCCTGGATCATTTCACACGTACATGGTTTAGATATTTCAATCAATTCAAAATTTCGAAGTAAACCTTAACAATTTTTTTACCCCGGTTACCATTTAAATAATATATATTGTTCAACGTACCAGTCTCAGATTTCACTCTAGCATTTAAGTTAAACCTGTGGTCGATGTTATGGTCACCAACTATCCTAATGAAATAGCGCCTCCTTCGTCGTTGGATCAAGGCTCCTCACGATCAACGATGCCTAGGATAGATAGGGTGGGTTAGGGTAACCAGCCACCCCCCATCTCCCACCTTCTCCTCATTGTTGCATTCCGTCATTGGGCTTTTGGCTCTGCAACCTCATTCTCTGCTACTGTATGTCTTCTGCCATTATTATGGTTTTAGTTTAAGTTCCCATATACTATTTTCATTGTTCCACATGGTTTTCTTCTGAGGAATGTATGGAAACCTCCTTTGGAACCATACCATGGCTCTGCAGATCTTTCCGCATGGAAAATCCTTCATCTCTCAGTTTCCTTCGGTAGCATACTACTTTTCCAATGTGTCACCATGGCTTCGTGCAAATCCTCTTTGCCAACAACTAGTCTCCAAGCTTATGGAAATAAGGTAAGTTGTTTACTGCATTTCTTTTAACAAAGATTACTATGTTGTTCATATTGTTTTATTTTAATTTAATTCACCCGCATTACACTAGTCCAACCTTTTCTAACTCATTTCCTTACTACTATTCTGTAGGTTTTGGACTAGGTACAGCTCGGTGCTTGTGGTGAACCTGTTAGAAGACCCGACAATCACCTTCTCTTCCATTATCAATGGTAAGTAGTTTTTGTCATTTCCTCCAAGAATTCCTTTTGCAGTTTTGCATTGTATTAATCGCCTCCGCTTACCCTACAAGTGAGGTCTCATACTTCCGGTGAATGACTGGTTTGCAAGCCTAGATTCTACTTGTTTATTGAGGAATAGAATCCATAATTAAATGGACCGGTCTTACTTTGTTTTTGTATAAATAAAGTTCTCTCTACTCTCAGATATTTTTCAGTTTAATCAAGGGTTTCATTTTCCCTTTTAAGGCGATGCCTTACTTGGCATTGTAGATGATTAGTTTAAGATTTCCTCGGCAATATTACTTGCACTTCTTAACTACTGTATAACTTCTTTTGTTTCAATATATAGTATCTAAATCGAGCCAGAATGATTAACTTGCAATTTTTAGGTTTCGTTTTTGTAATACAAGGACTTTGTGTCTCTGGTTTTTTGTTCAAAGTTTAATAGTTCAATGATTAGACGTTTTATTTAATTTTGGATCGACATTCCTGTATTTTACTATTTTAAGCATACCAGTCTAGTTCCACTATTTGGATTCTTCATTTAAGACTAATATGCCCTCTCATTGATCTGGTAATGATTCTGTTGGGACCAGAACCAGAACTTGTGTTAGGGTTTTGGCTCTAAACCCACACAAAATTACTGTAATCTTTCATAGAAGGGCTCATCAACTGAATATTATCCTATCGTTTGCACAGGTTATAGTCTGTTTTTCATATTCTCTATTTTACATTTTTTATTGCATAGATGTTTACTAGATTGTAAATCTTAATAATCGACACACTACCTTCTCTGGGTGTTCTCGATTATTTCCTTACCTTAGTATTTTTTAAAATGAACTAAGAGAAATTAACGAGGTTTTAAATATTTTTTTCTATTTAAATATAAGGACTGTACTCAGTTTTCTTTCTGAATTTCTTTTCAATTTCCAAGGAAGTCAGTTTTTTTACCCATTCGCCTACTTCCTAATTTGTTATGCTATATGGAATTCCTAATTTTTATACAATACATGTTAAATATCATTTCAGGTTTATATTTCCATATAATTAGTATTTTGCACTAGTACAGTAAAAGAAAGTATAATTTCTGATATAATATCATTCTCATTGTATTCTTGCACAGTAATAGAAAATATACTTCTTATACATCTTCATATATTTTCATTTATGTTATTGCACCGAATAATAATAAATCTCTGTTATATTCACTCGTGTTCCCTTCTTGCACAACAACAGAAAATAATACTGATATTTCCAATCACATTCACATTTTATTTCATCTATTTAATAAGTTTGAAACTAGATACAAAACATCAAACAATAAATTAAGTGTTGTATGTACCTACTTCAGATTTTATGATTTTGTCTCAGTAATGTTGGTACACCCAACCTTGAGTGAGGTGATTACGTCTTCTGCTCCCCCCTTGATCCACACCAGGTCTGAGGAAATTTTTTTAGACAAAAAAGTTTGACCTCGGGATTTAGAAATCTAGTCTAGCTTCTTCAGGGTAAGTTCCTTGAGTTCCACTAGTGCTTCCACCATCTATGGAAAACTTAGAACCATCATACAATGCTTAGCCCTATAAATCTTCTGCAAAGAACCCCATTCGCTCCTACGATTTTCCTTTAAATCCTTTTTGGGATTGGTAACTGTCAGAACTATCTCAACCTCTTCCTGGGTTTGTTGGAATATTTTACCACACAGTTACTTTCACCTTTTACTCAAAATAAAAATTGTCATTTAATTAAATTCTTTAAAATAAAGGTCATGCATTAATATCTTTAACAATGCCTCATTCTTTCTAATTCAGACTATGTCTAAATATCTTATCTAACAACAAGTAAAAACTAAAAACTAAATCAAGAAGTTACAAGATTTTTTCCCGTAGAGTTTCAAAACAATGACCTTCACATCATGGAGTGTCTTAAAAATACAAACATCATCATATATTCTATACCATGTGGGACTTTTAATTATTATAATTAAAATTAAAAAAACTAATTATTATAATTTTAATAGCGAATATAACATAAAGATTGAATAATTTTTCAAAGCTTCAATTAAAATTATTAAAAGTGAAACATCATAATTTTAACCACATCCATTTTTTTTGATGAAATTAAAAAAAAAAAAAAAAAAGTTATTCATTGTAATTTAAACATTAATAATATTTTTATTTATTTAAAATATATATTAGAAAAACATTTTCCTTGGTTAATAACAAAAACTAATAACTATACATTTTTTTTTTAATTAGAAATTGTATAATCTTTTGATCAACAAATTAGATGAAAATAGAGAATTTTGGATTGGTTAATCTGAGGGGAATTTCAATCAAATCCAAATTCAGAAGGCAAGATATCTTACCATTACATGAAAAATGAGAAATTTGGAATGGTCAATCTCTTGGGAATCCAACCAAAGCCAAAATAAAAATACAAACTATCTTGAGATTAGAAATGCCAATACATTTATTGTGGTCTTGGTCTTTGAGGCTAGAAATGATCAAGGGGTCTTCTAAATTTCATGTCACCCTTTTTTTTATGAACATCTATCCATTTTGACGAGTTGTTAGGAACAAATAAGGGGAGACAATGATCAAATTTCCTTGAGAAAATTATATTTCCGAAGGTTTTATAGTATTAGTTGCTTCCTTATGACTATGTAAATGATTTATTTCATGAGAAACTTTGTGCCCTCTCATTCGTGAGGCCAATATCATGGTTGTATATCCTTCGTCTCGATCTAGGGGTTGGATTCCAACATCTAAGGGATGAGATGGCGTTGTGTTATTGAGCTAAGGCTGAATGACTTGATTTCTTTGCAAAATATTTCTTTAGTTGTACATTTCCACGCTTGAAAATTAAGGAACTTATATATCATTTTGGGTCTTGTGGGATTTTTCATCCTTGATTTTTTTTCTTAGTGTTGATGGGGGGAGAAAGACCTTCGGAAGAAGGATGGGAATTTTGGAGATGATCTGGTTATTAACATATCCTGAAGTGGAAAGTTGTGTTTTCACAATCCATTTGTTATGAGGATTTGGTTTGAAAACCATTTATTAAGATCTCTTTCAACACATACGCAAGAAAACGTTATAATACCCCCCTCAAGCATGTATGTGTCTATATTAATAAAACAATCGAGTGTGTTACCTAGCCCATCTAAGATATTTGGGTTTATTAAAGGAATGGGGATATTAGGGAATCTTACCCAAATAGGAGGTAATATATTTTTCATGGATAAAGAGTTAAATTCAGGAAATAAGGCTAAGATGAAAGACCATGTCCCCAAAACCGAGTCCTTAATAAAAAACCCTTTCACAATCCTCTATATTTTTGAAATATACCACAAAGAAACTCTTCAAATAAAAAAGTGGTTATGTGTATAAAGAATAGTTCTAATTCACCCATTATTGGAGATTTCAATGGCCAAAACCCACTAAAATAGAAGATAATAGCATGTTTATCATAACCTATCCAAAAAATGACAGATTGGGGATGAGTCACCTCAATAGTTGGAAAATGTTTTTCATGTTCCATGATGATGACTAGCCCTGAAAGATCATTAGGATTTGGTTGTGAGAGCCCTGGTTTAGGGAATCCTTGAAGGATTTAGATTGTGATGCAAAGGACCCATCCCTACTTTTGGCTCCATCGTTTAGTATTGAAACTAGGAATATTAAAGTGACCATTTCTATGATGTAGTCTATGAGCGAGTTCCTTTCATGAAAAATCTTAAATCCGTGTAGGACCACATTAAGATGGAGGGAATTCCTATCTGATCTTGGATTTTAGTTGCAAGTGAAAAGATAAAATGAATGGATATCACCTATAAGAAAAATGTGCCTTTAGAGATTGGGCTCACAAATACAAAAAATAATAATAATTGTACTGCAAAATAATTTCCTTCAAGTGCACTAGATATGTAGCAATAGCACCAAAATGGGGGGGTTTCGGAAATAATGAAGGGTCCTTAAGCTGAAAATCTCTAAGAAACAAAGTGGCAACTGAAGTTATTAGAGTTTCCGTCTTCATAAGTAGAATATTTTAGGAAAAAAAAATATTTCAAAATAAAGTTTATATAATTATAATAATTTTTTTGCAAGACAATGTTTTATTGTCTCATAAAGAAAAGATCTCAGTACATAGTTCAACCATTTACTAACATCATTCTTTATGATAGATGGTCTCAATCTACCTAGTGGGAAACCACATATTTTTTACCATCTACGTATAGAGTTGCTAGTCGAAAACTGAAGAAGTTCTAACATTTTTAACATAAACAAAGAGTCTATGAAGTCATAAAACCATAAAAAAACTAACAGAAAACATGAAATAACTAGGAGTTAAACGAAGTAATAAGATCCTGATCTCTCACACTAGACACAGGGGATGCAGAAGAAGTGGTTATGCTTGGAATATAGCACTCAATTGGAGCCATGTGGGAATCCATCCTTTCCATATGGAATCTCATATTTCTCTACTCTCTTTTCACATTTGTGATAGAAATTAAAAAGAGGGAGAGTGAATCAATATTTCATGCAATTAGTAATTTTACTTTTTTTTTTTGCTAACTAAACCATCGTTTAATTCACAACACATTATGCAATAAATATTAGCATGAGCAATAAAACATGAGCAAAATTTAATCATAAGGAATATGAACCATAATAATGCAACACTTCATCTATATAAATTAATGTGTAGATATGAAATTACTCATGTAATTTACTAAAACACAAGACTCAAATCTACTCTACCCATCTACGGAAAAGATATTCATGATCAAGAACACATACCATAAACTTGCACAAATATTTATCAATTATGCAACCATACATCAATCACATACATGAGAACGCATATGTATCTAAGGGGAAAGAAGCTTCTAAAATCCCCTTCGGCCTTGTTTTCATTATTAAAATGAACAATAGAACTTATTACAAAAAGCGTCTCTATTCCCATCCCCTAGAAATAAGAGGATACGTTTGTGATCAGATATAGATTCACAACTCACTATATGATGATACAAGATAACTTTTGACAAGTAAGACTCCTTTACTAAAAATATGTCAAGTCGCTTCCCAACTTCATTTTCCCATTATTAGTGGTTAGATCAAGTAGGAACCATTTTCGGGGGCTTAACATCCACAAAACCCATCATCTCCATCCAATGATAACAAAATCTTGTATGAGCATCCATCCCGTTGGTTTGCCCCCATAATTCTCCTTAGGATAAAGAGAAATTCAAAAGTCTTGTTAATATCAAATTATCCTTATCTATGAAATCACAATCCAATAGATCCAACTAGAAGATGATTATGTTTTCATAGGGGCCATAAGATTTGACAAGAGATAGATTCATCCCAAGGGAAGAACTAAACTCTTTCATTAAAATCCTAGCCTTGAAAATAGAGCAATTAAAAAGACCAATCGAAGGGGACCAACTTGAAAAAATACCAACTAAATTCCTACTAGTATCAAAAGAAAACAAATTCCACCCAAAAACAAGTTGGATAAACATTCAATAGCTTTCAAGCCTACACACATAGTATATTGGAAGAAAATGGCATCCTTATTATGAACAGAGAATATACGCTTTAGGGGGGATTCCTCTTAAGGGGGTCCCCTGATCTAAACATAGGATTGATTATTTTCCAAGTGAATTGAAAGTATAGCTATGATTGTGTTAGGTATAAAGAACTGAAGGAGAAATAACTACCCTCAGCTTGAAATTCATGAGTTAACTGAGCTTATCACACTTAGTTAACTATTACAAGTTATTTTGAGATTATATTACATTTTATTGTCCATATTAATTAAGTGATAAATAAAATAAACATGCACCAAATTTATCCCACACTAGTGTACGTGTTGCTGAGACCTATGGTCCCACACTAGTGTAGGTGTTTCTTGGACTTCCTAGTCCCACACTTAGTGTAGGTGTTCTCATGTTGTTTTCGGATGCCAATTTCACTATTTACTGTTGCAAACTTCAACACTCCCTCTCAACATGAAGGGAATGTCCTTTCATGCGATATGTAACCCTTGCATGTGACATACAAATCTTGCGTGCAACACTTCTCTAGTGTTTCTCACACATGTAACTTTTGCATGCAATATTTCTCTACTGTTTCTCACACATGAAACCTTTACATGCAACACTTCCAAAACTGAATAGCCACCAAACAAATAAATCAGTATAATGCATCTAGCATCAGAGTCTTCTAGCTGTTGTTAGCTACTACACATGTCTACTAGATTCTATGCACTATTGACATCTGCATCCATGCACTCTGCACTACTGCCAACTCTGTTATGTGCTCCAGTATTCGACACATGTCACTCTGATTTTTTTCCTCTTGACATCTGAATGCATCAATATAACTGATCCTGGTACTATTGTACTATGGGCTCCTCGTACCCAGGTTCGATCCATGAGACAAACCATCTCTAGGACCCTGCCCCAATTCCTTCTTTGGATTAATCGTGCATGTCACCCCACCTCACACCTGAAGGTATAGTTGCATGCACTCCCTCTGCCCATATGGCTCAAAACTTCTCTGCTTGAGTGGTTTATGCCACTCCATGATCCTTCGTATGTGGTTTCTCCACATCTTGAGGTTCATGCAAATCAAGCTCCCTCTCAATGGAAAATTGCATGGATTTCTCACACTTCCCAATGGTTGGAAGCTATGTAGAAATCACATCTACATCAAGTATATAGAGATTCTTTACATTAATCCCAATCTTCATGGCTTGTCCTGTTGTTTTGTGGCACATGAAAGTTTTTCCTTCACTGAAATCAACATCATAGCATCTATCCTCCAAAATTCCAACTGAGACTAAATTTTTCTTCAAACCTAGTACATGCATTACATATTTGAATTGGAAGGGTTTACTTGACTGTCTCTGGAAGGTAATGGTACCAATCCCAATAGCACTGTACCACCTGTCATCACCCATTTCAATATGCATCTAGAGATCCTTCTCCTCCAAGCTACTGAAAATTTCCTTGTCTCTCGTCATGTGAAAGGAAACACCACTATCCAAATAAAAATACGTACTCCAATGCAAACTTGACACCATGCATGCGATCAATGAGAAGTCAAGCTCAAATTGTGAGGCCAAAGCCTTACCGCCAGTGCATCCCGAAGCCTTCGTTCTTATTCTTTGTGGACAAGCATTAGCATAACAACCATGCTTGGGATGACAAAACCTGAAAACACTTCACTTTGGACATGTCGCGCTCCATAATGGTAGAAAATGAGACCAAGTGTATAGATCCAGAGTGATCTAATAGGCAACAAAAGGTGAAGAATGATGGGGAAAACCCTACTATTTATAACAAAATATTGGGTCCTTCTAGATCTTGGTGCATGATTAAAATAATGTTAATCACATCTAGATCCACCTCTATGGAATATTTTATTATTATTTGTTGGAGGGAAAGGGTGTTTGACTTGGGTCAAATCCCTTGATTAGTGAAAAATAAACAAATAAATGATTTATTTATCTTTTTAAGGAAGTGGTTGGGATATAATCAAATAAATAATGTTTTAGTTGATTAATGGTGGTTGATTTGGTCATATTTAACAAGGAATATTATTTAAATAATTATTCCTAGAAAATAATAAGATAACTATGGGTTTATCTCATTAATTTCTTTGTTTTTGGGTTAAACATGACTGGGAATAATAATTAAATTATGGTTTAATTAATTATTCCTTTTGGGACTTCCTAATTAACATAGTGAAAGCAGTTTTACTTGGGGTAAAACTGGTCTTACATGGTGTACTTGGGTCCATCTAATGATGAAAGGTTAGATGACCAAAAAATGGTGTAACAGATTGCCCCCCAGCGTGCGAGTGTCAGGAGCAAATCGTATGACCGAAGTACGTTGTAAGAAGACAATCACTAGACAACAAAAAGGGTATGTCAGAGAGAGAAATATGAGGTAGATAATGTGCTGAAGGACTAGACCCGGAGGAGACGAGACTCGCAGGTGCAACAAGTCTCTGTTATGAGAGGGTACCTGTGCTGAAGGCGGCGGGGGAGGCATACCTGTGCCCGCCGTGACAAAGTACAAAAGAATAGTGTGTCCAGTGAACAAGGGACCGAACCATAGAGTACAGCTGGCATAATCAAGAGCCAGATAAAAATACAATGAAGAGTCTCACATACATGCTGTGCCTGGGATAACAGCCAGGACTAGTACAATATCATCGGAGTACATGAGATAAATACAACCCAAATGCCCCCTGTAAATGGGGAAGGGCTCACAAAATCCGACTGATACATGCAAATCATAGAGGTGCTGCAAGTGGCTAAGGCCAACATCATCAAAATATGGAGCGGCATCAAAGGCTGCAATGAAGAGGTCATCCGGGCATGTGGGGGGCTACCTGCAGGGCCACCCCCTCATGAGGGCTGAGACATCTCACACACGCCGGGGAATCATCAAGAGCTGCTGCTGGGTCACTGGACTGTCCAGTATACGAATCTCGATCATGCTGAAAGGAGCTGGAGAAGCAATCAAGTCAAAGGGAGGTAAGAAATCCCCCTGCCTGATCCGAGGCACCGAACAAAAGTGGAAGCCGGAACCAAGGTACACCGCCCTCTAGACCTTGCTTCTGGAATAAGTGTGTTGAGGTCGACAGAAGGAGGCCCGCCTTAGGTGAGGCAATGAGAGATCCTCAACTAAGGCACGAGAGAAAAGCAATAGAGTGACGGACAAACTGACACTAATGATGATGGCGGAAATGGGAAGGGTGGAGTGGCGAATGGACGACTTCCCTTGTTAGAGCACAAAGGGCATGAATGACATGGCAGCGACTGACACAATATCGAAAGGGACAGGGGACAGTGGGGCTGAGGGTCATGAGATGCGACACAAGAGAGGAACCAAGCAAAATGAATGGAGGGCTATAGTAGGGTGTCAAAGGATGCAGGATAGACTCCATGAATGCAATGATGACTCAACTCGGATGCTCTAAGCAAGGGCGACTAGATAGTGTTGCCACACAATAAAGGCCCCAATGGGGGGTCATAGAAGCATGAGTACAAGGTGGGTACTCATGACGAAAATCAACACGAACATGGACAAGTAAGGGGGCGATACGGTGCCCCCAGTACAAGTGTCGTAAGCGAGGAAATTCGATTTTGAATGGAAGGGAGGTAACTGCATGTTGGACGAAGATGGGTCCTGGTGCAGTAGAAAAAAAATGAAACAACAGATGCTGGCTATCTAAAAGAAAAATAAAACATGCATTTCCGAGGGGAAATGTTAAGGGTAATATTTCTTAAGATAGAGTGCATTACGAGGGTTAGGAAGGGGATGGCCTTCGAAATCCTCTAAGAGGTATGCCCCCTTTCCGAGATCCTTACTAATGATGTAAGGGCCTAGCCATAATGAGTCAAACTTCCCATGACCCAGGACATCATGGGCCTGGTCATAGACTAGAACAAGGTCGCCTTCGTGAAAAGTTCGAGGCTGGACTTTTCGGTCATACTGAGCTTTGGTGCGTTTTTTGGCCGCTTCCATGGTTTGTAAGGCAATACGGCGGTCTTCGGAGGCACGCTCGAGCATGATAAGTCGTTGTTCTAGTGGTTGGGTGTCAGGGAGAAGTTCGACGGCTAGTTGTAGAGAAGGAATTTCACACTCGATCGGTAAAACCGCCTCCTCTCCAAAGACGAGGTGGAAAGGGGTGAACCCGGTGGCGGTTTTGACAGAGGTTCGATAGGCCCATAAGGCAGGAAAGAGCATGAGATGCCAGTTGGTTTTGTGCTTATTCACTGTTCGTTGAAGCATAGTCTTGAGGGTTTTGTTGACTGCTTTGACTTGGCCATTACCTTGGGGGTAATAGGAGGAGGAATATTGGTGCTCAAAACCCAACAGTGAGGATAGCTCACGCCATATCTCATCTTCAAAATGTCTGCCGTGATCAGAGACCAGTTGCTTGGGAACCCCGAAGCGAGCTATAACATGGTTAAAGAAAAAGAGAGCCGCGGTAGCTACCGTGTTGTTGAATGTTGGCATGGCCTCGGCCCATTTGGTGAAATAGTCGACCGCCACGATGATATACTTGTGGCTACTAGAGGATGGCGGGCGACACTCCATAAAGTCGATGGCCCATTTACAAAAGGGACCAGTGGAAACGACCGGATGGAGGGGAGCTGGTGGAGCTCTCACTTTTGGGGCGAAATGTTGGCAGTTGGGACAGTGTTTGACTGCCTCAATGCAATCACTGAAGAGGGAAGGCCAAAAATACCCGGCGCGCATTATTTTTTGGGCGGTAGCAAGACCGGAGAGGTGGCCACCGCAAGCGCCGCTATGGCAGGCATTAAGGACCTGCTCAGCTTCAGCGTGTGTGAGGCAACGGCGAAGGACCGTATCGACCCCGCGACGATAGAGGTCGTCATCAATAAGAAGGTATCGGGGGGCTTGGTGTCGGATACGTCGACGAGCCTCACGGTCAAGGTGGAGAGCGAACTTTTGGGTTCGCAAATAAGTAAGAATATCGCCGTACCACGGGTCATCAGAAGTAATGGTAAACAGGTGTTCATCAGGAAAATCGTCATTAACGGGAGGGTCTTGCGATCCGGTAGGTAATTCAGAAATAAGCTCAGCGAGGGCTAAGCCTTTCTTACTTTTTGGGGTAACAAATTCGAGGTCGAATTCCTGAAGGATAACGACCCAACGGGCATACTTCCCAGTAAGTATACGACGACTCAGTAGGAAGGCCATGGGGTTGGAATTTGTCACAACCTTGGTGGAGCGCAGGAGGATATAATGACGAAGTTTTTGGACTGAGAACACGATAGCCAGCGCTAATTTCTCGTCATAGGAATATGAGACAGGGGGTGCCACAAGGTTCTTACTAACATAGTAGATCACATGCTCGATGCCATGGTCATCCTCTTGGATAAGGACTCCAGCGACCGAATAGGTGGAAGCGGAGATATATAGGATGAAGTCCCGATTAAAGTCAGGAGGGCGAATTAAGGGAGCAGATGTGAGAGCTTGTTTGAGGGCATCGAAAGACTCGTGAGCATGGGTATCCCAGACAAAGGGGATATGGGAGCGTAGGAGTCTAAGGAACCCGTGCGCAGTGGTGGCATAGTCAGGGACGAACCGACGAAGGAAATTAGCTTTGCCTTGGAGGCTTTGGAGCTGGCGGAGGGTACGCGGGATGGGGAGTTCAAGAATGGCTTGAACTTTCAAAGGGTCAAGAGTGATACCGTCCTTAGACACGATGAAGCCTAGGAGGCGGCCGGCAGGAACGCAAAAGACGCATTTCAACGGGTTAAGTCGGATATTATACTTGCGACATCGGAAAAAAATGGTGCGCAAATCGTGTATGTGTTGCGCCCGATGCTTAGAACGTGTCGTGAGGTCGTCTAAGTAGGCAAGGATAATATGAGCTAAGTCATGGAAGCAATAAGACATGGCCCGTTGAAAGGTGGCGCCGGCGTTTTTTAGGCCGAAAGGCATGACCCGGTAAGCGAAGGTTCCCCACGGACTAATGAACGCGGTTTTTAATTGATCAGCAGGACGGATAGCAATTTGGTTGTATCCGGAGAAACCATCCATGAAGGATAGGGTCTCATGCCCCGCACACTCGTCAATGATTTGGTCGATGAACGGTGTGGGGAAGTTGTCTTTGGGACAAGCTTTGTTCAGGTCGCGAAAGTCCGTGCAGACACGAATGGTGCCTTGTTTCTTGAGAACAGGAACGGGGTTAGAAACCCAAGTGGTGTATTCGATGGGGTAAATGAAACCAGCCTGTTTGAGCTTATCGATTTCGGCTTTAATAGCGTCACGTCGGGAAGGATGAATGGGTCTCATCTTTTGGCGGACTGGTTTGGCGTCAGGCCAGGTGTCGATATGATGCTCGACAATGGCAGGATCGAGTCCGGGCATTTCAGAATAGGACCAGGCGAAGATATCGCGGACTTATTTGAAAAGCTTGGTGTAAGTTTCAATTTCTTCCGGGGTGCATTGGGCGCCCAATGTGATGTATTCTTCGATTCCTGGTGTGGCCGAAATGTTAACTTTGATGGTAGACGAGATATTGGCCATGTTTCCTTCTTCGAAAGCGTCAGGTGCAGGAATGGGGTTTTTGAACCAATCAACTGCATGGGGGATGAAGTCTTTGGTTTCCACAGCGTATTGGTCGTGGGATTGCTGTGGGAGGACATATGCGCGATGGTGCATATCATCCCAGGGAAAGTCGGGGTTGGTCATGGCTTCCATGATGTCTTCATCAGATTGGAAGATGGGAAGATTGGAGGCAGAAGGGACACCTGAGGGAGTAGTGATGGGGAACGGTTCATCATGAGGAGAAGGGCTCATATGGGCGATGTCAACAGACCCAAGGTCGGCTAAGAAGCTGAGGGGATCAGTATGTTGAGTGGCTGGTGAATTAGGTCTCAAGGATGATGACAGATACAAAATGGTGACGGAGGGCTCCGTTGGATTAAAAGCGGGGGGCGGAGGGCGGGGAGGAGGGTGCGGGCTAGCTGAGGCAGGCCGTTTATGGGCAGCCTGAGATGATTGCATCATGCAAACATTCGACAAGCTGGGATCAGTAACGGGAGGGGGAGGAAGGTGAGGAAAAGTACCAAGCAAGGTGGAATCTTTATAAACGCCGGGGGAGACACTGGTCAAGGAATCGACAGTTTGCTTGTTGGCTACAAAAGAGATGGTCGTCTCGGAGGAGGACTGAGACGATGACTCATGATACGATAGCTGGTCAATGGTGACTATCTTCCCGTTATGTGGAAAAGACATCTTACGGAAGACCGCGGATGGGACAGCAGACATGGCATAGGTGTAGCTTCGCCCCGATAGGATGTTGTAGTCTAGAGGGGCGTCAATGACTTCGACATCAACGCAAACAGTCTTACCGGCGAGGGTGATGGGACAGTTACGAAACAGGCCAATAGGCTGGGAGGCATGACCATCCCACGCTCGAAGGGTGATCGTGGAAGGGGCCAACTAAAGGGGGATGGGATTGCTTCCAAACGAGCGGACATCACAGTGGAACGCCCCCTCATGATTATACATAGGGATACGGTCGCGTTTGATTTGGCGGGATTTGGAAAGCAACGGAAGGAGGAAGAGGAGGGTGGTCCGATTGAGTGGCGTCGAAAACAATCATTTGGTCATCGGCAGGATCAACAGCGCCCACGGCAGATAGTAGAGCCTTCTTTTGAGAAGGGCACGACTGGAGGAGTTCCAGTGTGGAAATGGCAGCAGGGGATTGTGCCAAATCATCTACTATACTGTACGATTGAGCGGCTCGACCAGAAGCAGCATTTCGGCGTAATGGACCCTTTGGAATCTTTGGTTGAACCTCAACTTTGGGTTGAGGGATGTGTAAGGGGCCACTGGATGTCGAAAGAGGCTCTGTAGAACCTGAAGATGGGGGCTCGGGAGCAGACTGAGCAGGGGGCTTGGTGTACTGGCGAGACCGAGTTTGAAGGTGAAGGTCGACGGAAGGGGATGGATCGGAGTGCATCATGAGGATCTGGTAGTCAGAGGAACCAGAAATGGACGAGGGTGTGGCTGCATGGCTGTCAGGGGGTTGGGTAGCCACGAATCCCTGTTGAGGGAAAGGATCAGTGAACACAGCTGGCTGGGTGGTGGCCACATTAGGAGGAGCGTGAGGGGAGGCGTGTTGTCCGCGCACTGTGGCTTGAGACTCCCACATCTGTCGCATCTGGGGTAAGAGAGGGCAATCGTGAGTGTAGTGACCGTAAACACCGCAACACGAACAGGGCTTGTTTGTGCGAAGCTGCCTGTCCGGCCTGGGCGGAATGCCCTGAGGCTGGTTGTTAGTGTTAGGGTCCTGACCAGAATTGGGTCCTCGGTTACCAGGGGCAGATGGGTTCTGGTTGCCTCTCCGCCTTCTTTGGGAAGGGGGATTAAACGCACCCTGTTGCGCAAATACTTGCCCTGGAGGGGGTTGTAAGGGCTGTTGCAGGTGGTGAGGAGGCAAGGGAGGCGGAAACGCATATGCTGGGGGAGCTGGCGCACCAGGCTGCGGATAATAGTAAGGGTTGGGTTGGGCAGCATTGAGGTAAGCAGGAGGTTGGGCAAAAGGAGGAGGCATGCCGTATCCTGGATACATGTTGCCGGGAGGGGGCAGAGTGCTAGAGGTGCTGGCCCCTCCCTGAGGAGGGTCATGGCGCATAGGAGGATGAGCAGGGGGGTGGGAAAGAGATCCAACAATACCGTCGGCGGAATGAGATGCCCCCGGGGCGTTAGCGCCACCGGGCCGGGGGATGTCAGGAAGAACGGTATAAACATAACCAGATTGAGCATAGATCAGGTCATATTTTAAAGCTATTTGGAGGGCGGCTTCTTCAGATTGAGGAAAATGAGAGGCGACATCTTTGTCGATGGGAGACGGGAGGGTGCGAAGGAACCAGTCCATGTAAACCCGATCTTCAAAGGGAGGGGCTCGACATAAGCTCCGTCTTCGTCGCCATTCCTGAACATGGGCAGAAAGGCGTGTGGAAGAGGATTGCTTAAATGAATTCAAGAGCTCCGTACGAGTGTCGTATCGGAGAGGGAGCTGGAAGTACGACAAGAAGGCTTGGGCAAGAGTCTCGAACGTGGTATGGGAGGAAGTGGCCTGCTCGACATACCATTTAGAAGCTTCGCCGGTAAGCGTGCGTTGGAACAACCAAAGACAGATGGAGTCATCGGTAATGGAGTTGGAGGAACACCACATGTGGAAAGACCGGACGTGATTGGTTGGGTCTTCGCCATTAAGGCCCTCGAACTTAGGGATATCGGAGGGTAACTTGGTAGGCATAGTGGGCCAGGTAGTATTGTGGTGAATGGGGTCGTTAATCAACTGATGGAAATCGGGGAGGCTGAGGCCTGCAATGTACGGCAGCACAGGGGTGGCCGGAGTAGTGGTTGTGACGGTTCCGCTAGAAGTAGGGCCGGTATTGGGGCCGGGAGAACCGCTAGCATTAGGCCCTGATCCGGACATGGTGAAGGTAAAGGGGGCTTAAGGCCTAAGGGGGACACGAGGGGTGGGGAGAGAGGTGATCTGATTCGAAGGTGGACGGCTCGGCAGCGACGGTGCGGGCTTGGTCGATCAGCGGGAGGCGGGGATGAAGGCCAAGAAGTCCTCGGGAAGGCGCCTTGGGGCGCAGTATTGACGCGGAGAAGAAGGAAGCCAAGCAAGGCGAGAAGGGGCAAAATCAAGAAGGTCAAGGGCAGATAAGGTGCAGTGACGATTGATTTTAGAGTCTTTGCCAGGCGGTGTAAACCAGGCCCTTCTTCACTTAAGGTCAGTGTGTGGTGTGCGTTAATTTTAATTTTTAAACCCTTTCCGTTGTTGAGAGCAAAAAAGCGTGCAACGTAGCTGAAAATAAACCTACAGAGAACAGAATAAAAATGCTGAAATAACAGAAAAATAACAGCTACATATGCATCTATCAAACCCAAGAAAGTGGGTCTCTCAAAACTATGCTGAAAAGAAAGGGAAAAACTATGGAAACACACACAAAGGAAGCTCAACAGATCTAGGGTCAAAGCGGACAGAGATCCGGAGGATAAAGCTGCAGATAAGGGGTGCAGATCACAGCCAAGAGACAGAGGCAAGGTGGCTGGAAAAAGGGAAATCAGCAAAAAGCTGGGGGGGGGCAAGGCAGAGGCCTTTAGAGGAGGTCCAAACAAAACGACAAGAGGTGATTTGAAAGGAAAAGAGGCTGATTTCAATGGATCTGGAAGTGAGGTCACAGATCTGGAAAAAGAGGGGGCTGAAGCTCTGAAACCGACGGCTGAAACAGCTGAAACTCTTCCACAAAAAGTGGAGGGTACTAAAGCCCTAAGGGGCTGGGTTCCCACTTAGATGAGTAAAAACAGATCAGATCTTGGTCAAGGCGGGCTGAGACAGAGGCTGGAAAACCCTGGCAGAGGTTGCAGCAGAACCCAGAAAAATTACAGAAAAAATGCTGGAAAAAAGGCAGGTCGCAGGTTCTGACCTGATTTTGGTTGAGGTCGCAGGTTACAGGCTGAAAAGTGCGTCCAGGTCTCAGGTTTTGGGCCAAAAGGTGCGACCCCCCCGTTCCGGCTGTTTCGGCGGCAGATTTTCTGAAAAATTGCCGTCTCAGGTGCGGCTGATGTCGCTTACCTGCGCAATAGGGCCAGAAACACACGGAAGTTAGAAATTTTAGGTTTTAGGGTTTTATGTGAGAAAAATGACATGAAAAGAGAAAAACTAAGCAGCTAAAAAAGAAGCCCTAGGGCCTGAAGTAGCTGGATATGCAGGAATATGAAAAACGACAGCGGTCGTAATTTAAAAACCGTGTGGAGTCGCCATTTGTTAGTATGAATTCTTTGTCGAAGCGTACGAAAAAGAACCACTTTAGCTACGCATAACTAATAGCCCTAACAACAATAATGGCTGCAAAACATCTTCAGATCTGCAATTAGTAGTTAAAGTGCTGCAACAAACGGATCTATAAATGGAAAGATATTAAGCAGTGAAGTAAAGAGTTTGCTCCATGCATCCAACAGACAAGACAAGAACACGATTTTTGAATGAATTTTTATATTACAGGGCACCTGGGAGGAAACAAGAAGGTGTATTCAGATCTCCTCAATGGGATGGGTTCTTTGTAGTCCTCAGCACTTCAGATCTAAGCTTTCTCTCTCTTGTAGATGTAGAAAACCCAATGTAGAAGGTAGAGCTCAATGGGAGCAAAAATGGCAGAAAATGAGACCAAGTGTATAGATCCGGAGTGATCTAGTATGCAAC